>JAPKLX010000011.1:2098544-2182722 GCA_026898415.1 Leonotis leonurus
CCCCCCCATACACACAGTTCACTCGTTTCTGGACCAACACTCATCTTAAAATTAAGTTTTTAATAGTTTAACTTGAAATTACAGAAATATTAAGATTTGGTATCAAAATTGTTACATCACTTTCGAAGAATTGAGTAAAAATTTTAAGTGAGAGAGAAAAATTTTGAGATCATTGAATATTTTAAACCTATGTATGTTTTTTGTTGTTTTTTTTTCACAGAAAACACATTTCAAAATATATGTTAATTCTTTCGTAACACACTCTTTATTTTTACTGATGGAAGAAGTAATATATGTTATAAACTGAATAAGTAACTCGTCCTCTGAAGTGGGAAAATACATTTTATATATGGAACACCTCTTGCGCAACAATGTTTGCATCATCACAATTCTTTTACAATTAATTACTACTCTCTTCTCTTCGTTTCGTTATTTTAAACTTATTTTTATTTAAATTATGAGAATTTTTTGATTAAATTAACTAGAGATTGAACTCAAGATTTTGGACCTCACGACACGAGCAACCACCTTACCGATAGGGCACTATTCCAATATCAATATACACACTGAATCATAACTATTCAATTGAAAATTGAGTACATGTAACGATGAAGTGTATATTTATCTCTCTTTTCATTTTATCGTCATTTATCAATTACCACTCATTCAGAAGATCAAATTAATTAATTAAAGTTTGAACTTGTAATTAATTATATTAATCTCGTTAATACAAACAAACAACTGGAACTCAATATATGGGTGATTTTGGTGCATGGAAAACGACGTGTACGTACGTAGTAGAGAAAGTGTAGTGCTTAGGATCCTTACAACTCTTTTGACAACCTTGTCACTTCAATTTGTGGTCAAAATCTTAATACATATATCCAGTTGTTTGTTTCGATGGTGCAAATTAACCAACTCATATTATAGTGGAATACCAAAAATATGTAGCCATCGATAAACAAGACTTTCTAGATAAATACAAGTATACAACCAACGAGGGAGCCAGAAAATTTGTCTGACGGGGCCAACCATAAAATAGTGTACAAATTATCATCGTGGCAGTAAATATAAAATTTTTGCTATTTTTAAATTGCATCGAGTTTATAAAGACAATCCAAAAAGAAAAAAATATATATGTATAATAAAATTAAGTGAATAATATATTGAATGGTATTATATAAAAATAAAAAAGAATGTGCAAATTTTAATGTTTGATCTCCTATGTTTAAAGATAAATAAATAAGAAAATCAATTTACATTAAATAAGAATAAGAAATAAATTAAATACTTAAAATCAAAACAGAAGATAAATAAGTTAAATTAAAAATAAAAATAAGAAATGTGTAACTAAAGTAAAAAATTAGAGATAAATAAATTAAACTAAAAAAAGAATATTAAAACCAAAGCACAAAATAAATAACTAAAGCAAAAAATAAAATATTTAAACTATAAAAATGCTGCTAAGGAGAATTGAACATGGATCTAAATAAATGCTTCAAACTAAAATGCAAAACTTGACCACGTGAGCTATTTCAATAAACTTAATAAACTGGAATGTTATAAATACATATAAGTTTCAAAAATCTTGAGGGGATTGTTGCTCCGTCCCTGTATACAACCCGCCCACTCTTCTACCAATTTTATTGAATTATTGATTAAATGTTGAAATATAGGATAATGAGGTTCTTCGATATATTAGAGCATCTATTATGAGTGTGTGTCAGGAGAAGTTGGTGACTTGAAAGAGGTAGTGCATAGTGGAGTGAGGTAGCACAAAAGTGAAGAAGTAACAAAAATGCTATTTAGGTAGTAAAATGAAGTTGCCCCCACCAACTTTATTTGCTTCAAATTACTTCAAACTTTTGTTTTTTTTCTTTTTATTTTCTATGATTGTGAGGTCCATCAAATAGTTAAATTGAATATAGCACCATAGTGTAAAAAAATTAAAATAGTTGAAAAAATTAATAATTGATGATGTGTATCAGCACATGTGGTAGCACAAATACACAATTATGGATGCTCTTACTACTCTTTACTGCTGTTCAAAACATTGTGTGCATGTGTGTAATGATTAGTAGTGTGAAAATACACCAAAATTAAACCAAACCAAATATAAGGAAGTAAATCATATTTCTTTTAATGAAACCAAAATAAATTAATATTTTTTAGTGGGATAGGTCCCACATGTCCCACAATCAAATTTATCATTTTAATTAATATTTTTAAAAATATAAAAGATTTATTATGACATAGTAATAAATAATCATTAATAACTATTCAAAAAATTAAATTTTCAAAAAATTATACCTTAATTTTGAATTTATAAATTCTAAAAATTAATTAAAAATAATATTAAATTATGAGTTACGACAAATGTAGTAGGAGTTTATAAATTACGAATTATAACTAGTCTCAAGTTAGGACCATTTTTTTTTCATAAATGGAGAATGACTTCGTAGAAGTTTTACTGTGTATTTTTATTTCTTTTCATTTCCATCTTATAATATTTCTTATTTTCTTTGTCTCGCTATTTATATCATATTTTAACTAAAAATATGATATCTTTTTGGTCAAAACAAGATATAAATAGTGAAGAATAAGCATATTTAAAAGAATAAGCAAATGCAATCTTTTTGTCTATTTATATCATATTTTTGTCTCTATTTATATCATATTTAAAAGAATAAGCAAATATCTTTTCGCTATTTATATCATATTTTTTTGTCTCTTCTCCAAAATGTACAAAACATTTTTCTTTTCTTTCTTATTCCTCATTATCCCTCCATGTAAAAGAATAAGCAAATGCAATCTAAGTATTTGCCTGTTAGAATAAAAAATTAATTGGCATTTTATAAACTGAAGAAACGAAAGATAAAGTGAAGGTACTTATCCCCCAAACTTCTATATATATATATTTTCTACTTTGAACTACTCATTGCAAATGCTAGTAAACTATTCTACTTTTCACCTTGTTTTGTTCTATTAAGGTGATTGCTGAAGTTAACACGATATACATGTGGAAGTTTCTATTCAAAGAAGATAGCCTAATCTGGAACTGATCATCTAAAATATGTACAATATATTGAAGCGTGTGTACGTATAGTGGAATTTATTTCCATGAAGCTTAATAAATGGATGCGTATGCCCTGTGTGGTACTAATATCATGAGGGATATACAGTGAATTTGATTAAATATGTAGTGCTGGTGGTCTCATTAGTTAAATGTCATTATCATAATTCACCAATCATTAGATATAATAGCATCCTAAATGTCATCCTCTTTATATATTTCTGCTCCAAAATAACTTGTCTTTTAAACAATCAGATTACAAAGATAGTCAACACGTAAATCATGTGTTCCATGTCTATGTTCAAGCTAATTTCGTGCAACTATCATAAAATGCAGTATATGCCTAAAGAAATCTTTGTGGTAGTAAGATGTGGTATAATTTTCTATATACACTCACAGATGCTAAGGGACAATCCTACTGATGGAGGCAACATTAGTATATGGACTGTCCGCCACCAGTTTCCTGCAGCTCCAACACCGCCAGGTGGCGGTTGGAAAAGTCGAGAGTTCTCGGGTGACTTTAAGGAACACCTCAAATACTTTGCATGTCCATAGAAGCAGCTTCAAAATAAGTAGTAGTAGTTTGAGCACAAGCAATTACTTGGAGAAGTCTAAAGAGTTGATAGATTCCGACAACGATGGTGGTATGCTGAGGTGGTTTTCCCCTTCGGAGTGTGGTGGTACGTCAGCTGGCTTGCCTCTGCTGCTATTCTTACCAGGTCTCCCTCCCTCTATCTCTATCCATCTTCGTAGAAATTGGTTGCCTTAGAATGTGTTGTTTGATGATGATTCAACACCGCAGGGATTGATGGAAGTGGGCTTGGTCTTATGTTGCACCACAAAAAATTGGGAGAGTAAGCTCATCTTCAAAATTACAACTTTTTTATTACCTTATATATGTGCCATCCTTCCAATGTCTTTTTGCATGTATACAGGATTTTTGATGTTAAGTGCTTGCACATTCCTGCTGCTGATCGAACACCACTGGCAGGTCCCTCTCTCTCTTTCTCTCTCTGCATGACCCTTTTCCATGGCTTTTGATTCATTTATTGATTAATATTGTAGACCTAGTGATGCTGGTTGAGAGTACTGTCAGGACAGAGCAGAAGCAATCAGGAAATAGACCGACATATCTAGTTGGAGAGTCCCTTGGAGCATGTCTTGCACTTCTTGTTGCTGCTCACAATCCGGATATTGATTTCGTTCTAATCCTGGCAAATCCAGGTAAGATTTTATGTTAGATCTCATCAAGACAGCCATGAAATTTAAGACAAATTTGCATTCAGTTGTGTCGTCTTGTTTTGCATGTTGACAGCCACAAATTTCAGCAAATCTATAGTGCAGAGTGTTGTGCCTTTGTCGAATATGATCTATAATCAACTGAATGCTGGATTGCTTCACTGGATGAGCTCAATACCAGGTTTTTCTTCTTATTAATTGACCAATAGTGATTGATGTTAGAACACATTCTAATATTTTTGACAAGCCCTAGCTTCTAACAAATTTCTAACTAGCTTTTACTGTTGAATTTTATAGTAGAAACAGTTTTGTGGAAGATGAAGATGATCCAGGAGATGCAAAATGATTTGGATTCAAATATTCATGCTGTCACAGCTCAGACAATGATACTTACCAGGTTATATTCATGCTCCAAGAAATTTTCTAAAAGCCTTATATCTATTTCAAGACAAAATTGATTAATCCTTATTGTCATCAAACATGTGCAGTGGAAAGGACATGCTCCTTACAAGCATAACAGAAGGAGAAAAACTTAGCAGCATTCTGCAAAATACTGTGATCCGTTCGTATATTGGAAACGCTGATCCTCTATTCTCGGTAAGCAAGTAGTTCCACACACCTGCACGGTTATACACACGGCAAAACCAAAAATATCATTAATTTGCTGAATATGAGTAGCTGATAATTCAAATGACGATGCAACGTGAACCACGTCCATTTTAATGTTCTAGAGATTCTAATATACTAAGAGTAACAAGAGAAGTGAGAATGGGAGGAAAGAATGAGAGCAAAATTTGCTTCGCCTCATAATGCATTTGAAAATGTATATTCCAAAACATGTTTTTTTCTGTTCCAACAAATATCATCTACAAAGGTTATAGTTATCATATCATTGAACATAGGTGGTCTGCATGATGATTAAACACAGTGTCGAGCAGAGAATTTTTGAGCATGTTCTGAATGCTCATGTTAGATATCCAAGTAGGCAACATATAGTTCAAGAATGGTAACATAATGTAAAGAACGAAGAGTCTGGCAACATGTAAAGAATGGTAACATATAGTTCAAGAATGGTAACATGATGTTAGATAGTAAAAGTCTGGCAATCATGTCATTGAGAATTTATTTCACTCACTTACAGGACGATAAGTTTGATCTAGTAGCAACAATAAAGTGTGCCAGTTTTTATCGCCTTGGAGCATCCCTGGATTATATCAGAGATTTCTTGCCACCAAGCCCTTCTGAATTGAAGTCAGCATGTGAACCATTTAGGTAATGAGTGTTTATTAAACCTCAAAAAGCTGCTGTCAGGCACTAATGCGTTATCATCAATGTACACACATGAAGCTAACAGGCACTAATGCTTTAGATGCTAAGATAAGCCAACAAAAACTAATGCAAGAATCTAAAAACAACCTCAGATGGCTGGATGAGGCCGTGGATCCTGTGATGATATCAACTGTAGATGGAAAGGCAGTTCGAGGACTAGCAGGAATTCCTTCAGAAGGGCCCGTGCTATTAGTCAGCAATCACATGCTGCTAGGGATGGACATTGTGCCACTAGTGTCCAGGGTCTGGAATGAACAAAATATCAAACTACGTGGGGTCGCGCACCCTGGTATGTTCGGAGCAAAGATTGACGGGAAGTCACTAGAAAATCCACTGTTCGATGTGGTCAAAATGATTGGTGCAGTTCCAGTTTCAGCAAAAAATTTATACAAATTGTTATCGGTGAACTCTCATGTTGTGCTATATCCGGGAGGTGTGAGAGAAGCACTTCATCGTAGGGTAAATCCAGTTTATGACAGAATATACAGGAAATTTGGGCATGAATTGCCAACCATTTAGTCAGGTACCAGAAACTAACCTTTTATACATCCTCTTCAGGGTGAGGAATACAAATTGTTTTGGACGGATGAACCAGAGTTTGTGCGCATGGCTGCAAGATTTGGAGCCAAAATTGTACCTTTTGGTACTGTTGGGGAGGATGATATTTTTCAAGTAAGTCTGCTAAAACTCTCTCTTTGGTAAGTCTGATAAGGTGTCCAACTTTTCTCCATTTAATTCACCTTATAACCAGAACTGATTCAAATGCCAATAGAATCTCAGTTACTCTGCTGGAAATGGGGAGTCTGTTAATTGTAATTATAGAGATTTATCAATGATATATTTACTAAACTGTCAGGACAATAAGTCAAAATCAGGAACTATCATAGTTCAACACTGGGGCTTTTGCTTCTATAAGAGCAGAAGTGCAGATTAACAAGTACTGAAGTAACAGGGATATTTAGGAAGGATTCTTAAAACCAATTCTTGGAAAAAAGAAAGCTTCTAAGCATGTAAAAAGTATTTCACTTGCCATGATTTCCTTCCTCTTCTAGACTTGTAGTAAGCATGAAAGGACGGCATTGCTATTTGAAGCTATTATTAGAATGATCATGAATATAAATATTATCACATTCCGGAAACACTTTTTTACTGCCCTATCACTATGTATTTTTATTAGTACATGATGGGATATTCTTTTTCCGAACCAGTATTTATTAGACTGCGATGATCAAATGACGATTCCACCTCTGAAGGCCAAAATAGAAGAATTAACTAGCGCCATGGCCAGGTTGAGGTAATCATTATTCATTTAAGTTTTTATATGCCTTGAGAATATGCGAGGGTGGATAATGAAAATGCTCAGCACTCGCTACCTTTGTTCTGTTCTTCTCTCAGTAAGCAATAACTTCATCAATCTTCCAGTAATTCTAAGTTATGCAGTCATCTAGCAAGACTCTTTCTCTCTCTTTCTGTATGCTCATTAAGATTATGATAATCATAATACAGGAGCGATGTTGAGGGAGAAATTGGGAAGCAAACTATGTACTTGCCAATCACGCTACCCAAATTACCCGGCCGTTTTTATTACTTCTTCGGGGAGCCAATATTGACAGAAGGTAGCATTATCTTTATGTAACGCTTTGGGTTAAGATTTGACTTGATATAAGGATAATTTTTATTGAACATTGCTTTGTGTATATTGATTTAATACAGGAAGGAAGGATGTATTGACAAACAAAGACAAAGCCAGAGAACTGTATTTAGAGGTCAAAACGGAGACAGAGAAATGCATTGAATATTTGAAGGAAAGAAGAGAAAAGGATCCATATAGGAACCTTTTAGCTCGTCTGGCTTATCAGACCTACCATGGATTTGATTCGCAAATCCCAACTTTTGAAATTTGATCATACTATAGCTAGACACATTTTTCTATCTTTCACAGCGACAATTTTCTACTTTTCAGAGAGACACTTTCCTTCCTTTCTGAAGGAGATTTTACAAACATCGCATGTGCATGTAGCAAGTAAGGGACTCTCCCAACATTCAGTTAGCATCTGCGCATCAAAGCTCACCAATCACTCATAAATTCATCTCCAAGAAATAAAATTGAATCACACAAATTAGTCAAATTTTCATCTCTGCGTGATTTCAATATCAAAACATCAAGTTTTAACTTCTAACATATTTATAACTTCGTGATTCATACTAGTGACTCTAGTTTCACTCATTTCTAAAGCAAAGACTATCAAGAACAACTCAAACTTAAAAGAACAAAATTACCAAAACAAAAGCAGCAGAGAGAAAAAAAGCTCACATTCGTCCGCATGTATAACTATAAGTGAAGCAAAATGCCCGTCAAAGACTCCAAATTGGAGGATGTTTCTTCTTTAAAAAAAAAATTATGACTTCCTTGTCTCATCATAATATCTGTGGGCCTTTTTATGATCCGGCGGATGACGGCGGTGGCCATTGCAGCGAATTACAGCTGGCAAAAGAGCGGGCCGGACGGGTTTTTTTCTGGACGGGCAATTAATACATTGGTTTGGTTTGTTTGATATGATTGATAAGATTGATAGAATTATAACCTTAAAATCTCTATCTTCTTATCTATAATTCCTTCTCTCTTTATGAATTTAAGCTATTTGTACGTGCTTTCAATCACTCAAATGTTTGATTATATAATCACACCAAATTCAACTTGGTTATTTAATCAAAAATTTGAGTGATTAAGGAGCATACAAAGTGGGTGTTTGACTTGGTGGATGAGATAGATTAGATTGATAGGATAAGAGATTATGAAATTATTTGGATTATATAATCTTGTGTTTTGTTCGATTGATTATAATGTTTGATAAATTATGTCATTATAATTAAAATATAGAAAAATACCTAAATTGCCCTTTATAGAGATATATTGGGTGTGTGTTTACTTGTATTTTTCTAAATAACAAAATTGATGAAGATAGTTTTGTAAATTTGCATTTTGAAATGATGCTTGATTAATAATCAAGTCAAGTTTGGGTTGATTAATAATTATGGAATTCCTTGATTATATACGGATCGTATAATCTATCCCGTACCAAATCAAGCAAACCAAACATTTGATTATGCTTGATTATTTTATCAATCACACCTAATCAACAAACCAAACACCCCCAAAATGACTAAATTTCATAATGAGAGGGAGGATTATGAATAAGAATGTAAATATTTAAATGTTATAATCTTATCAATCATATCACACAAACCAAATCACTCCTTAAATGTTAATAAAATTATGAATAAATAATATAAAAAACATAAAATATAAAAACCACAAAATCATAATTTAAATTATATAACAATTCAAAAATAAACAATTAAAACTTTAAAATTCTTTGATTCATTATTTATCAAGATCATACAAAATATAAATATTACAATGATAATTTAAATTAAATAATAATTGTAAAAATAGTGTTTTATCTTATATTATCGGGTGAATTTTTTAGCTTAAAAACTCTGAACTTTTTAGCCCAAAACCCATCAAATTCAAAACAATTTTGAACCGGAATTCCTAAACCAGTGTTTTTTTGTGTCTACTTTTTTCAAAGTCCAAACTCCCTGAATTTTGGAATGACCTCCCACCAATTTTGGGAGCTGTAGCGGTGAAGGAGGTGGCGCAGGATGTCAGATTTAAAGATGCTATCATCTCTCCAAATTTTAGTCCAATCAATTCAACATGTCCATTTCCTAAAATTAAATTACTTTTATGTACACAAAAAGTTGGTGAATATAAAACCCAAAAAGTAGGTGAATATAAAGCCAGTTTTAATAATATATTTTAATTTTATCAGATGTAATGAGTGAAGAATAAGTCACTTTTTTTTATTACAAGGGATGTATTATATTTTTCGATTTTAAAATTATAAGTAATCAATTCACTTTTACAAGCTTTTAAAAATCTTTAAGACACGTGGAAGTTCGATCCAACCTGACTTATTATCATTCCTAACCCTAAAGTTTATCAAAATATATGATAATTCATGTAAATCAATAAAAAAATATATATTTTATAATTCTATTAAATTTATGAAAATTCATATAAATTAATAAAAATATCTCGCAAATCCTACATGAAGTCTATACATTTTCTAAATCCACATATTTTTAAAGTTCAAAAAATTCCAAAGAAATTCCAATTGAATCAATTTAAAAATAAAAGAAACAAACATTAATGAGTATTTAAATTCAAATATAATGAGTATTATAACACAAAATTATTATTTTTATTTTTTGTATAATTTTAAATTGAATAATATTAAATTATACCTTAATCAATAAATCATAGTTAAAAAGTGAGAAGAGTGAGAATTAATAAACTTTTAATTAAAATTTCAATATTTATTTACGAGACATATCACATCGTTCGTGAATGTATTAACTCCGCCCACTGCGAGTCTTTTTTCGAATATTTATATATTTAAATACTACGATAAAAATTAAATATCCACTGTGATAAATAAAAGATAATTAAAAATATCTACATAAAAATAAAGATAAAAATTTACTCACTTCAAAAGTGAAAAGATGAAATATATAAACTTTATGTCTCTTCATCAATAAACTCTAAAGAAAAATTGAGAATTAGTACAGTTATTATAACATTAATATTTATTTACAAAACATGTCACATTGTTCGCGACCAAACTAAAGTGGCCCAAGTGTGGGGTGAGAATTTTCATTCCTCATTTAACCAACATTAATATTAGAATTAGAACTGAGTAAAACCAAAATATATTGATCGAATTAAAAGAAAGTTGATATTCTTCATTTCTTTCCAAAGTTATCTACATGTCTTAAAAAATATCTAATTAAAAATAAAATTAAGTAAACAGAACAGACAACATGTGTCTTACATATTCTAAAATTTACACGAGCATGCATCATGATTCATGCATAACCAGTAACGCTTTAATTCATCGAACAAATTTCGTGCAAACTACCATCAATAAATTGATTTTCTTTCGATGGTAACGTAACGTGTTTGATTTCCATAAGTATTCTCACATACATATATACTGGAGTATTATATATAGACACATACATGCAACATGCTCAAGGATACTCTCTCAGCTATTGCAACTACTGTAATAAATGGTGTTTAATTAATTTGCGCCACCAGTTTCGGGCCGCTCCCCGCCGGAATATGATTGTTAGGAAGACGGTTGATGAAGAGAATTTGACGAAGACGGTGGTGGGCCCATCTCGGTGGTTTTCGCTTTTAGAGAGAGAGAAATATATTGCCAAAGGCGAAAACCCCCTTGATTTACATATTGATCAACTATTATTTCCCTCATTTTATATTTTCCAAATTCATCCAATTTACATTTATACCTATTTATATAACAATTAGCTAGCAAATATAATGTGCATTCACATACGCATACAATTAATGATTTAAACACATAATTTGATTAGTATTATTTATATTTTATTTTTATAAGCAGATTAATTATGATTTTCATTACTCTTATTGATAAATATTTTAAAAAATTATAAATAATATGACTAGCTAGAAAATAAAAGAACCTTCCTAAAATATAAATACATAATATCATGGCCTTTTGAAACCTATAACAAAAATAAAAAATTACAACATTTTATAAAAAAAAAATTAAAAAGTAGTTGAGCAAATTATGAGTTGCTGATTGTTGAGTTTTTCATTCTTCTATTTTCTTTTAGTTTGTAATAATTCATAAAAAAATTTTAAAAATGAGGAAATAGACAATGAGCACAATTATCGTATTAGAAAATAACTTTGAACCTTTTTTGAAACTTAGATTGACATATCATCCTTTTTTCAATTTTCTCAATCAGTTTACATACTTTTTTTGATTTAATTGCAAATTTTACCATTTTTTAAATAGTAGTCGCGAATTAAATAGAAATGTGCACAGCTGCACATGCTTGTGGAACGTAAAAAAAGAAAATTGGATATATTTTTTATAAAACATATAGAATATTTAAAAATAATGAATTACATGAAAATGAATTTAATTGGGTAATCTATTGTGCCTATTCATTATCTAAAAACACACAAATGAAGTAGAATAAATGAAGAGTAGTAAGAATCTAAAGCAATTATATTATAAAGGAATAAAATATATATAGTTAGATTAGATAATCGAGTAGCAATATTAATGAGAAGATGAGGCCAGCTTACATAGATAACAACCGAGAAAAGTATTACAAGTAAGATTAATATTCCAAAGTGATATTAATCGTGAGTGAGAGAAGAAAAGTTACTCCACTAGACACAAAACCTCAACACTAAGAATCACTACTAACACTCATAAATTTAAAATTAGACAATCTCATTCTATCTAATTGGATGAGCCCACGCAACATTCCAACGACATTGTTATCATAGAAAATCTGAAGATGATTCTTAGTAGGAATATTTAATGAACTATAACCTATATTAAAACAATAATAAATACTGCCTAACACAACTCCCTGATTTTGTAGTAGGTTAAATCTATATTAAGTAAATTTTCTACGTTAAAACTAATTGAAACAATAATAAGTAAATTTTCTATATTAAGTAGGTTAAATCTATATTAAGTAAATTTTCTATATTAAAACAATAATAAATACTGCCTAACACAACTCCCTACTTTTGTAGTAAGTTAAATCTATATTAAGTAAATTTTCTACATTAAAACTAATTGAAAATTCAATAAACAACAGCTATATTCGAAAACAATCCAAATATATATAACAGGGGTATTATAGGTATTTCAAGTTTTATTACAGGCACAGATTGACATGTACTATGTTTTCTTAACAAACATTAAGAGGAGTATTAACTGATAGCAAGCAACACATTGCATATTTTACATGCGCAATACAATATTATCCCTAGAAAATAGAAATAGTCATAACAGAAACTGACATGAAAACTAAGCAAAATAGTGTTTGTTTATTTATGCTACAAAACAAAGCAGATAGTGATACCACTAGACTGTTACTGCAGCTATGAATATCACGTGTTTCAAGTCTGGCTTCAACCTCGCTTATTTCGTGCACCTATCATCAATCAAATCCAATATATTGTTGTCATATATTTTGTTAATTCATTTTTATACGTCAACATATACATATATATAATATATAGTCCGGTGCAAAGGTAGTAGTGGTTGCAGATTCCTAACCCATGCATGGCGGCAGCAATAGTAAATATTGGTGTTTGCGCCACCCAACTCCTCCGGTGCCACATGCCTGCAGAGACAAAACTCAAGAGTTTTCAGCCAACTTTAAGCCGCCGCTCAGTTGCTACATATGGCAGCAGAAGATACTTCAAGATTAATAGTACTTTGAGCAAAAAAGATTACTTAGTGCAATGGCAAGAATCGATGCAAGTTGACAACAAAGGGGGCCCACTGCGGTGGATTTCTCCTTTGGAGCGTGGTAGTACATCAACAGACTCCCCTCTACTATTCTTCTTACCAGGGATTGATGGTAGTGGAGATGGCCTTAAATTGCATCATGCAAAATTGGGAGAGTAAGTTCATATCTAATTTCCCTATTCTTTCCTCTACAGAAATGGTTTGTAATACACCCTGTATATGAGCAAAAAAGATTACTTAAAAGAACCTCACAATTGCCATTTTCTCTCTCATTTCATTTGCATGTATAAAGGATTTTCGATATACGGTGCTTGCACATTCCTGCTACGGATCGAACACCACTTGTGGACCTAGTGAAGATGGTTGAGAATACAGTTAAGATGGAGCAAGATCCATCAGTAAAAAGACCAATATACCTAGTTGGAGAGTCCCATGGAGCTTCTCTTGCACTTCTTGTGGCTGCCCACAATCCCGATATCGATTTCATTCTTATCCTCGCCAATCCAGGTAAGGAATTTGTATGTTAGAAATCATCAAGATAGAAGCCGTGAATTTTCAGACATATATGTCATTGTCTTGTTTTGCATCATGACAGCTACAAATTTCAGCAAATCCCTGGTGCAGAGTGTTGCACCTTTGTCGAGCATGATCAGCAACCGACTAGATGCTGGACTGCTTTACTGGATGAGCTCATTACCAGGTTTTCCAGCTTATAATTCTCGAATTTTAGACTTGTGAAATGCAGTTAATCCGACACTGCTATTCTATCGAGTTACTTATTAGATTATACCGTGGGAATCCAAAAGAAACAGTTATGTGGAAGCTGAGGATGATTGAGGAGATGCAAAAAGAATTGGATTCAAATCTTCATAATGTCAAAGCTCAGACACTGATACTTACAAGGTTATCTTCGATTCTCAGTCGCTAGAGTCCTCATGCTCCAAAAAATGATTATAAGCAGTATATCTATTTCAAGACATAGTTAATGATTCTTGGTTCTGATGAAACTAGTACAGTGACAATGATAGTATCATGAGAAGCACAGCAGAAGGAGAAAAACTTACCAACATTCTGCAAAACAGTAAGGCTCGTTCGTATACTGGCAATGGTGATCCTCTATTCTCGGTAAGAGAACAGTCTCACTCAGCACCTGCAAGAGTACTCATACACAAAACAAAGCTATAAAAATACCATTTATTTGCTGACTTTGAATCGCTGATAATTCAAATTGTGTTCAAAGGAATGACAGCTTAATTGCAAAGAATGAAGAAAACAAATCCGATGTTAGATGGTAGAAGTTTAGAAAGCATGATATGATTATTTATTTCATTCACTTACAGGATGAGAAGTTTGATCTAGTAGCTGCAATAAAGGGAGCTGGTTATTTTCGCCGTGGAGCAACTGTGGACTACTTCACAGATTTCTTGCCACCAAGCCCTTCTGAACTGGAGATGGTACAAGAACCCTTTAGGTAATGATTTGTGTTTTTTTCTTACCAAATAAGGTCATTATGAATCACAATTTACCATAATAGTTGACCATAATTTGAGAAAAATGCTGTGAACAAAGGATTTCCTCTTTGAATATTTTAGATATTACCAAAAATGAAAAACTTACAGATGAATCACAACCAACCTCAGATGGATGGATGTGGCGGTGGATCCTGTGATATTATCAACTACGGGTGGAAAAGTAGTTCGAGGGCTAGCTGGAATTCCTACAGAAGGGCCGGTATTATTCGTGAGCAACCACATGCTGCTCGGTCAGGACCTCGTACCACTAGTATCGAGGTTCTGGAAAGAAAATATCAAACTTCGTGGGCTTGCACACCCATTATTCTTTGACAGAATGAAGGATACAAAATTTGGATTAGAACCGAAGCTGTTTGAAGCAGCCAAGATAGCTGGTTCAGTTCCAGTTTCAGCAAAGAATATCTACAGAATGCTCTCATTGAACTCTCATGTTCTGCTGTATCCAGGGGGAGCTAGGGAAGCCCTTCACCGTAGGGTATGCCTTATTTCACAGATTATACACTTCATTTTGGTTAATCATAACAGAAACTAATATTCTAGATATCTTCATAGGGTGAAGAATATAAATTGTTTTGGCCAGACGAACCAGAGTTTGTGCGCATGGCTGCAAGATTCGGGGCCAAAATTGTACCTTTTGGTTCTGTTGGGGAGGATGATCTTTATCAAGTAAGTCCTGTCCCACTCAATTGTTTTGGTAAGTTGGCATCTCTAACATGTTTCTTCTTACCTTTACGTATCCCAACAAATTCACCTAATAGCATAAACTAATCAAATCTCACGACGAAAAGTGGGGAATCTGGTCATTGTAAATCAAAAGATCAAAAAGTCATTTATACTATAATGAACCAAACATATTGAGAGTAAGGCAGAAATCAGGCACCATCAGATTGTGATGAGGACGCAAGAAGTAATAATACAAAGATCATGAATAGTATCGTATTCTTAAAACAAATATATTTCCCCTATGCATTTTCATCTGTGCATGATTGGATATTTACTTTTCTTGAACCAGTATATATTGGACTGTGATGATCAAATGATGATTCCACCTCTAAAGGCTCAAATAGAAGCACTAACTAGTGAGATTCCCAGATTGAGGTAAGTCAACAATTATTTAGGCTTTTCCATGACGTAAGAACATGTTGAAATGCGCAATGAAAACATTCAGCACTACTCATTTTTCTTCTATCACTAAGCAATAACTTCAGAAGAGTTCTTCCAGTTATGGTTGTAAATTGTAATATATAGCAATACAGGAGTGATGCTGAAGGAGAGGTTGGAAAGCAAATTATTTTCAATCCTATCACAATGCCCAAATTACCTGGCCGATTTTACTACTTCTTTGGGGAGCCAATCTCCACAGAAGGTAGCAGGAAAAGATTTCCTCTACAAACCATCTATTTAATCTCATTCCCCCCTTAATATGAGGATACCAAACTTTTGGTTGAATCTTGGTTTGGTGTATTGATTTGATACAGGAAGGAAGGATGTATTGACAGACAAAGACAAAGCCACAAAACTGTATTTAGAGGTCAAAACAGAGACAGAGAAATGCATAGAGTATTTGAAGGACAGAAGAGAAAAGGATCCATATAGGAACGTTTTAGCTCGTCTAGCTTATCAAAGCTACCATGGCTTTCATACTCAAGTTCCAACTTTTGAAATTTAATCATACCTACTTATGGAGACATTTTTCAGTTTCATAACTACATTGGTGTTCAGTGTTAAGCATTATAATTCATGGTCCTATTACTTTCTAGTTTCTAGAGAGGCAAGTACTTCTCTTCTTTGGCCAAGCAAATCAAAAGTGTGAACTGTAGGAATTGAGATTCAACATACAGAATATAAAAGCGTTAAATTCTAATTCATGAATTCTCTAACATGTATAATCTGATTTTCTGTAGACTAGCATATAGTATTTTGTTCTCTATAGATATCTCACAACCCTCTTGGCTGCTATCCAGTGAGTCATTGCAGGGTCACTTAAATATCTACTTAGCATCCCGACTATATACGCAATATACGGATGCGTACATACCTAAGCATACATTAAACTTCATATTGTCAAAACATAAGGAACATTCTGCATTTCCTGAATTTCAAAGTTAGTTTTAGAGCATTGAGTGAGATTAAACTTTTCTCCTGGTTTACAACCTTGCATATTAAACCTCTTAAATACTTTATTGATATAGTTCTTTTGCGATAATCCGAGAACACCCTTAAATCTGTCATGGTGTATCTGGATTCCTAATACAAAAGAAGCTTCCCCAAGATCTTTCATCTCAAAGTTCTTTGAGAGAAATCTCTTGGTATCCTGACGGAAGTTCATATCGTTCGAGGCAAGCAAGATGTCGTCCACATAAAGGACCAGGAAAACAAATTTACTCCCACTGAACTTGTGATACACACAATCCTCAACTAAATTAATCTCAAATCCGAATGAGAGAATAACTTCATAGAATTTATGGTACCATTGACGAGAAGCTTGTTTGAGCCCATAGATTGATTTCTTTAGTTTGCAGGCCATTTCCTTCGAGTCTTCTAATTCAAAATTCTCTGGTTGCTGCTTATAGATGGTTTCTTCAATGTCTCCATTGAGAAATGCTGTCTTTACATCCATCTGATGTAGCTCAAGATCAAAATGAGCAACTAGTGTCATGATTATTCTGAATGAGTCTTTCGATGATACTGGAGAGAAAGTCTCAGAATAATCTATGCCTTTTTTCTGAGTATAACCTTTAGCTACAAGACGAGCCTTATACCTCTCCACACTACCATTTGCATCCTTTTTGGTTTTAAAAATTCATGCACCTTCTGGCAATGGGACAAGTTCAGACCTAATTGTCTTGCATAGACTTATACTCTTTATTCATTGCATCAATCAACTGAAGAGAGTGTTCATCTTGCATGGCCTGACATAAATTAATTGCATCATTTTCAATCAGTCCATTATGTTCCTCAGCTTCCATGAGTTAGATTTCATAATCCTCAGGAATGACACTCCGCCTTTCTTTAGTGGATCTCCTTAATTGCACTGGTTCTTGAGGTTGCTCTTGAGGTTGTTGAGTTTGATCAATTTGAATGGGGATATCTTCAATGATATCAGGTTGAGGTTCATCCAAATCTGCTTCTCGAGTAATGATAGGAAAAAGAACCTGAACACTACTAAAAGCAGTAGTAGGATTCAAGTTTGAATCCTCCTCAAATGTGATATCCCTAATTCTATTTCTTCCCCCAAACTCAATATCCTCAAAGAAGGTTGTAGTTCCTGTCTCAAATATGTTTCTAGTTGTGGGATGATAAAACTTATAGCCCCTTGAATGCTCAGAGTAGCCAATAAAGTAGTTGTTAACTATTTTGGGGTCCAATTTCTTTTCATGAGGACCGTAAGGCTTCGCTTCAGCTGGACAACCTCAAATATGGAAGTGCTTAAGATTGGGCTTCCGGCCAGTCCAAAGCTCATAAGGCGTTTTAGCAGCCGCCTTTGTGGGTGCTCTGTTTAGGATGTAAGCTGCTGTCTTAAGTGCTTCTCCCCAGAGAGACTCAGGTAAGGTAGAATGAGCAATCATACTCCTCATCATGTCCTTAAAAGTCCTGTTACGTCTCTCAGATACACCATTCATGCTGGCTGAACCAGACATTGTGTACTGAGAGACGATTCCACATTCCTCTAGGAATTTAGTAAAGGGTCCAGGACGTTGTTCACCTGGTCTGTCATATCTACCGTAGTATTCACCACCACGATCAAATATAATAACTTTAATTGTTTTGTTGAGTTGATTCTCAACTTCATCTTTATAAGCTTTGAACACGTCTATGGACTGACTTTTCTCATGAATAAGATATAGGTAACAAAAGCATGAGAAGTAATCTATAAAGGAAATAAAATATTGTTGACCATTCCAAGATGCCGAAAGGAAAGGTCCACAAATGTCAGTATGTATTAATTCCAGGACTTCTGTAGCTCTGTAGGTTCCTAATTTCTTATTTTTGGTCCGTTTTCCCTTCATGCAGTCAACACATGCATTGTAGTCTGTGAAGTCAATGGAATCTAGAATTCCATCTGACACAAGCCGCTCAACTCTATTTCTAGAGATGTGACCTAGGCGTTTGTGCCATAATGAAGCTGAATTTTCTTTATTTAACTTTCTTTTAGTACCTCTTGATTAAATATGCATGTTTTCATTATAGGAAGAATTAGTTTCCAACAGATATAGATTGTCAAAAGAATTTAAATAACCAGTACCAATAATAATTGAATTAAAAGACAATGTAAACTGTTTGTTCCCAAATGAACAACAGTAACCAAATTTGTCCAACAAGCAAACTGAAATCAAATTCTGTCTGAAAGACGGTACAACGAAGGTGTCTTTCAAATCCAAATAACTACCAGTTCCTAATAACAATCTAAAGTCTCCTATAGCTTCGACTTCTACCGACTTGCCATCTCCAACATAGATGTATCTTTCACCATCACTAGAATTTCGGTAGCTCAAACAACCCTGCATAGAAATACTTACGTGAGTAGTAGCACCAGATTCTATCCACCAAGTATTTCTAGGTACTGAAGTTAAATTAACATCAAAACAAACCAAAGAGTAAACTGTATCTTTCTTAGCACACCAGACGTAATATTTTGTACAGTCCTTCTTCACATGATCCGGTTTCTTGTAGAAGAAACAACTTTGATCCTTATGCTGTTTCTTTTGAACCAGAGCTTTTGCAGCTTCTTTTTCGAAAGGCCTTTTCTTGCCCTTTCCTTTAGAGGTTGTTGCCACGTGAGCACTTTCAGTTCTTTCTCTCTTTAATTTCTCTTCCTCCTGAACACACTGAGAAATGAGCTTATTCAGAGTCCATTTCTCCTTCTGACAGTTATAGCTTATTTTGAATTGGCTGAACTGAGGAGGAAGTGAAATGAAAGCCATGAGTACACAGAAATCTTCAGAAAACTCCAACTTTACAATTTTGAGTTTAGAAGCGA
Organism: Leonotis leonurus; assembly: GCA_026898415.1. Lineage (NCBI taxonomy): Eukaryota > Viridiplantae > Streptophyta > Magnoliopsida > Lamiales > Lamiaceae > Leonotis > Leonotis leonurus. The sequence goes on from JAPKLX010000011.1 coordinate 2,118,090, forward strand.
TATTGAACATTTCCACAATGTACTCCCTGATGTTTCATTAACCCTTATACTTCATCGACGTGAGAGTCGACAGAAGTGACATCATCTTAACCTTATCATTCTTTGCAAAACGCTGTTCGAGTTCGTCAATGAAATCTTTAGCTGAAGTGATTTTATCCGTATCAGAATCTCTAAAAGCTTCTGGGATGCTGTTCATCATGATTAGGGGTGTAAGAGAACCAAGCTATTCGTGAGCTATTCGGGGCTCGGCTCGATAAAAATTCGTTTCAAATTCGTTCATTTACTAAATGAACCGAACTCGAGCCTCGAACTGAGCTCGAATAATTTTTTGAGCCGAACTCGAGCCTAAAGGCATTCGGTTCGAAAAGTTCGAGTATAATTTAACGAATCGAGCTTCGAATAGTTCACGAACTTTCTTAACGAGCTTGTTCACGAACTTTAAAAACGAGCCGAATTTCAAATAGTTCGCGAACTTTATATATTACGAACTTATCAAATTAATATAAATATATATATAAACAAAATAATTTAATAAACGAGCTTTTTAGCGAACTCGAACTCGAATATTTAACGAATTCAAGTCAAGTTCGAGCTCATGTTCAAATTTACTATTAAATCGAATAATTAACGAACCGAACTTGAACTGAACTCAAGCTCGATTTTTGTTTATCGAATCGATCTCGAGCTTGATTTTTAGAACTCAAACCGAACTTGAGCCTTCAAATTTTTAAACGAGCCGAACTCGAGCCTGACATTATTCGATTCAGGTCGGTTCGATTACACTCCTAATCATGATCATCAAACTTAGTCGATTAGAATGGTCCCACCTCTCATATTCTCTTTTAGCATCAGTTGTGCTTTCTGGAGTGAGAGGTGCGGGTTTGTTCTGACCTGAAGACTAAGTCCAGATCCATACAAGCCCAGCATTATAAGCAAATGCCTTTTCCAATACTTGAAATTGGTCCCATTTAGCATGAGAGATGGGTTAATGCCAGGTGATATTGTAGTAATGGATGACATGTTAGCTGAATTAGAAGAAAAGACACAGAATGAGATGATTGATAATTGAATAGAAGAATTTACGCACAAATGAAGACTTTAGGTCCTAGCTAATGGTCAATGTGTTTAATCTCATCCCGAGATACCAAGCGCAACACCAATGTCTATCATTTGGGCCTCAACATTGGCTGCAAGCGATACTCTCGACGCAAAGATCAAATATTGATAGTAAGGTCGTGTCGAACAACAAGCAATCTTTGGACTGTCTTATTGAACACACAAGGTCAACTTGATAATTGTCACACACTTATCCCTACAATATGCGTAGACAACTCTGTCGATGCGGACCTACCTTTGGCTCGATCGACAAACGCATGAGTTGAAGACACAAACAACTATATATAGGGTTAGATGCAGTATTCTACACAAAAGAGGTCACTTTGGCGACGTATTGCTTCAACTAAAGCACCTAAAAGTTGAACATGGGACGTGAGTCCAGCATGTTCGGCAACTGGGTTGGTGAAGTCGCATGTTAAAATCGCCACCATGTTCGACGATCGCCGTCTGGGTCGCCGAGGGAGTGCCGCAGGTTCGGCGACCACTTCGGCGACCGCCGAAGTCATACATATTATTTCGGCGATTGGGGCTCCAGTCGCCGAGGCATTCCCGCAGGAACGGCGACCAGATCGACGATTGCCGAAGTCAAGCCTTGACTTCGGTGATTCGGGGCTAGGGTTGCCGTTCTTGCTGCCGTCGCAGAAATGGTGGTTTCTCGTGCACTGGCGCGATTTTGGCCGGAATTTCATGTAATAAATGGGAATTAAAGGCATAATAGGCATATAAAACATGAATTAAACCCTTCCTTGCATGATTGGAACACAAACCCCCTGAATTCACACTCAAACAACATAAATTAAGAATTATTGCATGAACCCTAGTTTGCACAGCGGAAGAACAAAAAACATGATTTCTCAAAACACATAACGGTAAATCATGAGAGGATCAATGCATAATCAACATATAATGACCGAATCTCAGATAAACGTGCTTAGAGTGCCTCTGATACCACTTGTAGGAATTGAGATTCAACATACAGAATAGAAAAGCGTTAAATCATAATTTATGAATTCTCTAACATGTATAATATGAAGCATTCTATGAAGATTACCTTTCGCTCAAGGCATAATTGTTAACTTCATCATTGGCAAAGCCAATCAACGGGTATGGTAAAACCGATCCGTCACATTTAGGTTACACATGAGCAATACAAAAACTTGACATATAAATTCACATTTAATAAAATATTTGGAGCTCACTAGCTCGAAAATACCGTACTGTAAATAGGAAACCCACCTGAATCTTGTGGATTATTTGAACGGGGAAATGCACGAGTCACTTATCAGCCTGAACGGGACCTACAATACAAGTCTCAACTTAGGAGGTTAATCGTATAAGTTATCCCTATGTTCTATTCCTACTCCCGGGTTTTTGACAAGAAATATATATATATATATATATATATATATATATATACTAGAAATAATTATAAGTCATGCAATTAATTATATAACTATATTTTCATAAATTTTTTAAAAGAATGCTCGTGATATGCATGATTCTCGTGGTCATATATATATATACCATGTAAACACATACTCAAGTTTAAGATAATTCATAAATAAATAAACTAAATAAACTTAAGTACATATGAATCTTATAACTTAATTTTAAATGCTTTAAGGGATAACTCCTAACAATTTATATAAATACAACTCATAAAATAAAATTATATCTGATAATTATACAAGGAATTTATGTCACATATATCATATACACATAACATCTCACAATATGTTGCAAAAGAAATAAATAACATAATTTAAGGTAAAGAAAGTATAATACTCTTGTGAACAAGTTTAGGGCAGATTGTTCATGTAAATCAGTAGATTTTGAAAGATCATAACTATCGACTCACATGTAACTAGAGACTCTAATGTATCAATCTTGAAAGCTACTGAAGTCATCTTTCATTTAAAAAAAACTAGAGTAAAAAATATTAAGTGAGACAAAAGTTATTCAAGGTATACTAAGGTCTGCTCAAAATAGTCATCTTACGGGCTGTCATTTTATAAAATCCTTTAAAAATATTTATACTTATTTAAAAGTGTTGAAAACTTACATCTATGGTAAATATACAGTAGAAGAGGTTCTGTAAAAATTTTAACCAAAGCCGATTAATAAAATACCATGAACGGAGACAATTAGTTCAGCTATGTGAGAAAACATTTCAGATTCATTCAACGTTATGATTACTCTATACATATCCTAATATTGCCAAAAAATTTGAAATATAAATTACACCTTCTAAAACCACATGAATTGAGGATAAAAAGTGTCACCATTTACAAATGTTTTTACTTCAAACAGTCATTCTTCAAGTATTTTTCAAAAATCACAAACATTATATAAATGTATGAAAATTAACAGTATTAATATTCACGTAGCAAACAAGGACACATGCTATATTTTCAGATTTTCACAGTTGAGAGAGCTACTTCACCTATTTTTTTAAAATACCAACGAACTTAGATCAAGCTTAAATTTTGTATACTTACAGTTCACATAACAAGGGTTTCATATAAAAATTTTCCAAATAAATGGAGAAGTATAACAATACGAAACATGGAGAGACTTATATCAAAAGATAATCGGCAGATTTGCAGGTTTTAACTATATCTTTTTCATGTTTCCTCACTTAAAACCTTACAAATCCAATTTTTCTTAGATTATATATCTGGAAAACATATATATAGCATCTTAAGACAAAAGTAGGAGACATAGGAGTATTATATGCTTATATATCATACTCAACTTCAAAAGAACAAAGAAGTCTATGAGAAAGAGTTCTACCTTTATAGATAGGAACATAGGAATTTAAAAAAGCTTGAAGTGTGGATCCTCCTCCCTTCTAGATGGTTGAAGCAATGCAATAATGTAGAAAGCTTGTAGGTGGTGAGTAGAGTAATATGAGGATGGTGTTGGTGTGCAATAATGGAGGAATGAATACTTGGAGGTGAGAGTGCTTCAATGAAGGTTGTGGGGGAGACAAAGGTAGTGTGAGAGTTGTAAGAGTGAATGATTGTCTTGAAGAGTGTAGATGATAGGAAAGAGTGAGAATTTGAGTTATCTTGAGGTGACGGTTTGGAACGTGGAGGAAGAATAAATTTTATTTTCCCAACAAATCACTCTCTCCAATTCTAATGATTAAGCCTAGACGTAGGAATTAATAGTATCTTTTATCTATATTTGTATGTGTGTATTGTCATTTCAATCTTTATTGAAACTATCCTACAATCCAATGTTTATATATACTCTAGTGTGATTATATAAACACATGCATCCATACAATCATATATATATATACATATATATATTTGTGTGGGTGTGTTTAAATATATACATTTATGCATACTCACCATCTCTATATATGCTTATATAGTTTTGATTAATAAAATCACATATTTATAATCTAATTCCTTAAGCATACAAGTTGGAATAAAATAACATGATAATTCCACATAAATAAAATTAAGAACACAATTATTTAATTGAATAAAATTATGCAAATTTTCAAAATTTATGGATGCTAATGCAATGCAATTAAATATTTTAAATTTTAAACGTGAAGTTAAGCAATAATATATATATATATGTATATAAATAAAAATCTCCGTGACAAGAATTTATAGGCTAAATATCTTAAACTCGATAATTAAGAAAAAAAATTTCGAATTTTTACATCAATATAGTCTAATAGTTAGAAATTGAAAATTACATACCACCACCACTCTAGTAACAGTTTAATTAATTTTAGGTTATATTGGACATTATTAATTGTCCAATATTGTTCCTATGACATTGTTAATTATTAACTGTCTGAAAAATCTAATATGATATTGAGTATTGTTAATTGTCTGGTATTGAGTATTCTCAATATTGAATATTATTAATTGTCTAAATAGTATTGGGCATTATTAATTATCTGGTATTGTTCGTATGAAATTATTAATTATCCGTTATTATTCATGTGATATTGTTAATTGTCCGAAAAATTTAATATAGTATTGGACATTGTTAATTGTCCGGTACTAGGCATTGTCAGTATTGAATATTATTAATGATTCGGTAGTGTTCAAATGAAAGAAAAAAATGTATCTCTCAATATTTTATGTGGGTAGCAATTAATTCACGTACAAAATTCGTAACAATTACTTGTATAAATGGTCACATCACATTACAAGGACTAAAAACAAATAGAAAATGATATAAGAAACACCATCTCACACTTAAACAAAAACATAACATTTATTTTGCAAATTAGAAACCAAATTAGCGTGAGAGTGGCAATGTAATGTGACCATTCATTCATAATCACTTGTTTATAAGAACGCAACAAGTGTACGAATACAAAACAAAGAGCACGTATACGATACTGCAAATTCACTATAATCTTAGTCATTAAACACAAAACAATCTAATGATTATAAGCATGTTGCTACTTCTTTACAATTTTCACCACAATAATACTGTAATATTCAACTTGAGAATCATCCTTTACTTGAGCATCATCCTTTGTACGATCATTCATAACTTTTCCAAATATCATTTTAGCCAGCCGAACAAATTTTTTAATCACCTAAAATAAAAACAAACAACACAAAAGTTAAAACATATAATCTTTTTTAAAACTAATAAGATTAAATGGAACAGTTAACTTACTTTGTCGGTGGACTTCTTGAGGGGTTCACCTGCTCATACATTCTTTTAGAATCTTGACTACATACACAACAAGAGACTTGAAAAGTATCGTTGATAAAGATCTCAACGTAATCAGAATTTAATGAATTGATATAGTTAAGAGATTGAAAACTACAAAGTAAATAAAATAAAATTTTAAAAACAAAAAATACATACCATTTTATTAATATTCCATATGAATCTAAACAAATCCTAATAATTTGCGGGATTTATATGGCCAGCAGATACGTGATAAATTGGTTTGTATGGTGTAGTTGTACTCCTCCGTTCCAATAAGCACGACACAAAATTTTTTGGCACATTTATTAAAGAGAGTGTATAAAGTAGTGTAAGAGTGATAAAGGTGATAGAGTCCACATTTTTTTAAAGGGATAACTTTTACTATTTTAGGAATGTAACAAGAGCTTAGTGGGACGTCCAACTAAGAAAATTGTGTCAAATTTAGTGGAACGGAGGGAGTACAAAATTATAAAGAAAATAAAGTGGGATGTATGGTGTAGTTGTACAAAATTATAAAGAAAATAAATTGGGATGTATGGTGTAGTTGTACAAAATTATAAAGAAAATGATCATGATTTATGATTTAATTACATATATTTTATTCTTTATTCATCTTCGTCAATTGTACTGTATTGTAATATATGATAATAGTTACAAATTTACATACATTTTTTTTGATCTTCTTAACATTTAGTAAACTTCTAAAAGTTTAAAATATATTATTTTAAATTAATTACCATTATCAAAATAATTATCAGGCATCGCACGATCGGGTAAAATTGTAATTAATTTTAAACAAAGAATTCACATTTTAATATTTTTAATTTAATTTCATTTTATATTTATATTACATTCGCATTATATAATTAATTAATAAAAATAATATAAATTAATATAATATTTACTTTAATGTATAATGACAAAGTTAACAATTTTTAACTAATTTAATAATTTTATTTTTCAAATATTAATCATACTCTCTCCGTCCCGCTTAAGTTGAGACATTTCTTTTGGTTAAGGTAATTAATGAGTGTATGTTTAGAGTTTAAAAGTGTATAAAGTGATGATAGGAATATATATTATTTAAACTTGTTTGTGGGATAAAGGTTTCCAAAAAAGAAAACGCCTCATCTTAGTTGGAACGGCCCAAAATGGTATACGCCACAATTTAGTTGGGACGGAGGGAGTATTTTTTTAACAAGGGTTAATATATCAAAGTAGTCTATTTTTTTTTTAAAGTAAATTTTGATCAATTACAAAAATTGCGTAAAATATAGTCATTTTTTGGTAAATATACTTTATTATCTTTATTACTCCTTATGTTCACCAAATATTTGCACATTTTGGTTCGGCATGTGTTTTAACGAATGATATGAATATTTTGTGAGTGAGGTAAATGTCTCACAATATTTATTAATTAAATATGTGTATGTGAGTAGGGGTGTAATCGAACCGAACTGAACCGAATACTGTCAGGCTCGAGTTCGGTTCGTTTAAAAATTTAAAGGTTCGAGTTCGGTTCGAATTTTGAAAATCAAGCTTGAGTTCGGTTCGATAAATAAAAATCGAGCTCGAGTTCGGTTCGAGTTCGGTTTGTTAATTATTCGATTTAATAGTAAATTCGAACCCGAGCTCGAACTTGGCTCGAGTTTGCTAAATATTCGAGTTCGAGTTCGTTAAAAAGCTCGTTTATTAAATTATTTTGTTAATATATATATTTTTATATTAATTTGATAAGTTCGTGAACTAGTTCGTATATAAAATTCGCGAACTATTTGAAGGTTGACTCGTTTATTAAGTTCGTGAACATGTTCGTTTACAAAGTTCGCGAACTATTCGAAGTTCGGTTCGTTAAGGCTCGAATTCGAACATGTTCGTGAACTTTTCGAATCGAATATTATTAGGTTCGAGTTCGGTTCGTAAAAATATTCGAGCTCGATTCGAAGCTCGAGTTCGGTTTGTTTAGAAAATGAACTTTTATCGAACGAAATTTTAACGAACCGAACCCCGAATAGTTCGTGAATAGTTTGGTTCGCTTACAGCCCTATATGTGAGTGAAAAAAAAATTAGTGGTTGATTGATAAATAAATTAAGGATCCATTTGGTATGTTAGACTGTTAGTTGGGTTGACATTAGTTGTGTAAAAATAAGGCTAAAGGGTAAGATTATAAACTTGATTTTTTATCAATTATGTTGCTTGATAACTTCTTTTAATATTTGAGTTATATAGAATGGAGATTTGGTAGGAGAATTTATTGACTAGTTTATGTCTTAAAATTACTTTTTTGTGTCCTTGAATGTGTGTAAGGCTGAATTCTTTGGGGGGAAAAAATGATGAGCTATTGTTAAAGTTATGTTAGCTAAGAGGTTGGTTTAGTAAGCTAAAGAGCTACAGTATTTTAACAACAAACTTTATATTTATAACGTGCCAAATAAATATGAAACTTGATTACCAAATGCCTAGTTGAAATTAGATGAGTAACTTATATTCTCTTCAACTAATATACCAAACATATTCCCACATTATTTATAGTTAAATACGTAATGTAAGTGATTAAAAAGGTAATGGTAGGTCCAACAATATATGTATAATTATTAAAATATAAGTGCAATTTTTTCGTTGACGCAATAAGGAGATAAATGTGAAAGTTTTTTGAGAATGGAGGGAGTATTAATTAAGTTTGAAAAAAAGGAAAAAACTCTCCAGCTACACTCCACTACGATCTATCACTGTCGCCGCTGTCATCACTTCTATATTGTCTCAAACAAATAAATACAAATTACACGAGCATGACCAAGTGACAGCGTACGTGCTCGTGTAATTTCATCTCCACAGTCATATATGTAATTACACAAGCATGACTAAGTGACAATCGTATTCGTGTAATTTTATCTCCACAATCACACATTTAATTACAATAGCACGACTTGTTTTGGTCGTGCTCATGTAATTTTATGGCGGAGATACTATTGTGAGAGTGACTATTGTTTACTTTTTTTTAATAAGTTACTATTTTTAATTTTTTGTTTGAGAATTGACTATTTTATGAATTGTTTCTTTTATCAATCTAACTCTAAATAAACGTCACATTAATGTTAAGGATTTATCAAATCCAATCAAAATATATAATTATTTTTAATATTTAATATTAAATTTTAGCACCGATAAATTCAAAAATGATATATATAATTTTAAAATAATTACTACTTATGATTTATTATATTATATTCCCTCCGTCCCATTAAACTTGACATATTGTTAAAATAGTAAAAGTTTTTTTTTTTTGAATACATTAAAATAGTAAAAGTTATCCCTTAAAAAAGTGTGGATCCTACTACTTTTATCACTCTTACACTACTTTATACACTCTCCTTAATAATCGTGCCAAAAAATTTTGTATCATGTTTATTGGAACGAAGGGAGTAATAATTTATAATTTTTAATATTATCAATTAAATAATAAATTTTATTGTGAAAACCCACTCATATAAATAACCATAACACGAAACTGTCAAAATTAAGCAAAACAATGTTTTGTTTATGCTCCAAGACAAAGCAAATGCCATTATACATTTATACTGTTACTGAAGCTATGCATATCATGTGTTCCATGTACTGTTTCAACCATAGCTAATTTCGTGCAACTTTCATCAAACCCAATATATTTTTGTGACATCTTTGGTGTGTAGTTGATTAATTAATTTTCATACCTAAACAAATAAATTAATATAAGAACATGTGCGGTACTTATTGACCTTAGAGGTAGTGGCTACGAGTTTCCAACACATGCATGGCGGCGATTGTAGTAAATGGTGTTTGCACCACCAGTTTCCGGCCACTGCTCCGGTGGCAGATGCCCGTTCCAATACTCGATAGTTTTCGACCAACTTTAAGGCACCACTCAGTTGGTATATATGAAAGAAGCAGCTTCAAGATTAATAGTAGTTTGAGTACAAAAGATTACTTAGAGTTAGAGCAGTCAAAAGAGTCGATCCAAGTTGACAGCAACGCGGGCCCACCACGGTGGTTTTCCCCTTTGGAGCGTGGTTTTACATCGACACAGTCCCCTCTACTACTGTACTTACCTGGGATTGATGGCAGTGGAGATGGCCTTAAATTGCATCATCAAAAACTGGGAGAGTAAGTTCATATTCAACTTGTTATGTATGTAGTTATGTACTACACTTTGTGCAGTATTTAATACTTATACGTATCTCACACCTGTGCCATTCTCTCTATGGTTTGCATGTGTAAAGAATTTTCGATATACAGTGCTTGCATATTCCTGCTGCGGATCGAACACCACTTGTAGACCTAGTGAAGATGGTTGAGAATACAGTTAGGAGGGAGCAAGATCAATCAGTAAAAAGACCAGTATACCTAGTTGGAGAGTCCCATGGAGCTTCTCTTGCTCTTCTTGTTGCTGCCTACAATCCCGATATCGATTTCGTTCTTATCCTGGCAAATCCAGGTAAGGAGTTTTATGCTAGAGATAATCATGAATTTTCAGAGAGCTTGAATACATTCATGTAATTGTCTTGTTTTGTGTAATGTACAGCTACAAATTTCAGCAAGTCCTTAGTGCAGAGTGTTGTACCTTTGTCGAGTATGATCCATGATAGACTAAATGCTGGATTTCTTTACTGGATGAGCTCATTACCAGGTTCTCCTGCTTGTAGTTCTCGTACTTTTGACCTATGAATTGCAAATAATCCGATGCTGCTATTCTATCAAGTTACTTATTATTTTCTACTGTTGGAATCCAAAAGAAACATTCATGTGGAAGCTGAAGATGATCGAGGAGACGCAAAAAGAATTGGATTCACATCTTCATGCAGTCAAAGCTCAGACATTGATACTTACAAGGTTCTCTTCAATTCTCAGAATATATCTATTTCAAGACATGGTTGATGATTCTTTGGTACTTGTGATGAAATATATGCAGTGGAAATGATATGGTCCTGAGTAGCATAACAGAAGGAGAAAGACTTAGCAGCATGCTGCAAAATAGCCAAGCTCGTTCATATAGTGGCTATGGTGATCCTCTATTCTTGGTAAGAAAATAGCAATAGCTCCCCTCTACACCTGCACAGTTATACACAACAAAGATCATTTGATGATAACCAACATATATCAGCTGAATATGAAGAGATGATAATTCTAATATACAAGAATCAAGAATGGGAGAAATGAATGAGAACTTATAGCCGTAATTCCCTTACAGGATGACAAGTTTGATCTAGCAGCAGCAATAAAGTGTGCCGGTTATTATCGTCGCGGAACATCTGTGAATTACTTTACAGACTTCTTCCCACCAAGCCTTTCTGAAATGAAGTTGGCACACGAACCATACAGGTAAGCAATCAATCTTTACATGTGCATGTGTCGGGCTAACGGTAGAGTGGTTAAGTAATCGATGTTTATTGTGCCCAAAAGGTCATTATGAATCACAATATACCTAAATAAATCTAAAACCAACTTCAGATGGATGGATGTGGCTGTGGATCCTGTGATGTTATCAACTGTGGATGGAAAAGTAGTTCGAGGGCTAGCAGGAATTCCTTCACAAGGACCCGTACTATTAGTCAGTAACCACATGCTGCTAGGACAGGACCTCGCACCCCTACTGTCCAGGTTCTGGATCAGAGACAACATCAAACTTCGTGGGCTCGCACACCCATTATTCTTTGACACTATGAAGGAGAGAAAATTTGGAAATGCACAAGTGATTGAAGCAGCCAAGATGGCTGGTGTTGTTCCAGTTACAGCAAAGAATTTGTGCAGACTGCTTTCACTCAATTCTCATGTTCTGCTGTATCCAGGGGGTATGAGAGAAGCACTTCACCGTAGGGTATGACTCTGTTTCACAGGATTATACACTTCAACTATCAAACGTTTGATCAGGACTTTTAATCATGATGATCTCAGGGTGAGGAGCACAGATTGTTTTGGCCAGACAAACCGGAGTTTGTGCGCATAGCTGCAAAATTTAAGGCCACAATTGTACCTTTTGGCTCTGTTGGAGAGGATGATCTTTCTCAAGTAAGTCTATAACACTTTCTTTTTTTTGGCAAGTCTGATCAAAGACATCTAACTTGAAATTTCCGGAACCAGTATTTATTAGACTGTGATGATCAAATGATGGTTCCACATCTGAAGGCCCAAATAGAAGAGCTAACTAGCGAGACTTCTCGGTTGAGGTAAATCATTAGGCTTTTATATGCCTTAACAATGACATTGTTCAGCACTGTCTTTTTTCTTCCTTCTCTTACCAATACCTTCGGTCTTCCACTTATCTATGCAATAATGGTGATGCAGGGGTGATGCTGAAGGAGAGGTTGGAAAGCAACTTATTTTCAATCCTATCACTCTACCCAAATTACCTGGTCGCTTTTATTACTTCTTTGGAGAGCCAATCTCCACAGAAGGTACGCATATGTCTGAATTCTTGCTTTTCAGACAAGAATAGTCCTCTATCATGTTCGCCTAAGATACGATGACAGTTTTGGTTTGGTGTATTGATTGGATACAGGAAGGAAGGATGTATTGACAAACAAAGACAAAGCCAGGGAACTGTATTTAGAGGTGAAAACAGAGACACAGAAATGCATTGAATATTTGAAGGAAAGAAGAGAAAAGGATCCATATAGGAACATTTTAGCTCGTCTGGCTTATCAGACCTACCATGGCTTCCATTCTCAAGTCCCAACTTTTGACATTTGAGCATACCTACTTATGGAGACATTTTTCTATGTTTCATAACATAGACGAGTATATGCATTTTAAAACAGTTAAGGAACCAACAAAAACAATAAACAAGCAGAATTTCAGCCAGTCTGCCAGAGAGTCCAATCAGCATTTGTGGATCAAAGCTCAAGATGCATCATTCTCATTCATGTAAGAAAACACACAGAAATGCATCACCCACCCAGAATGGAAACCCACATAATAATCAGTAGTTTCTTCGTCTCAGCATCAACACAAATTTCTAAATCAAATTATATATGCATTACAAAAGCCAACATATAATATAGAAATAACTTCATGAAAAGAACCTTCATTGCAAGAAATGCGATGTATAATCTACATATTCCACTTTCACCATGTTATTTATAAAAATATATCATAATTATAGTGCAATCATATGATATTCTCATAAAAACCATCACTAGAAATAAATAGATGTGTGAGTGTATATTGATCTATTAATATAGTTATTATAGTATAGTTAAAATTTATTTACTTAATTTTTTGCTAAATGTGGAGATCGAGCTTAGTGGAGCTCACTGTTTAAAAGGACAGCTTCATTTATTTCTTTGCATGCAGACTTCGTCAAATAAGTCTAAAGTTAGATTAAGAATATAATAATATACTCATCATACAATTGCTGTATTTCACATTTTCGGATCTAATTAATTTTTCTCAAGGATTAGAAATATAATAGCAATCATGTATGCATGTGATGCGTGATTTGTGTTTTGATCTGGACATTAATGCATCTTCTTATTTAATGCCCATTAATCGTATAATTATATGGTGATCATTTAGTTATTATTGGAATATAATTAAATTCAGTTTACAAAAAATGATTATTCGATAGTTGACATTCTCAACTTTTATTAATGATTTTCGTTTTGCATAGACATGTGAATTACATTTCTGTTTTTTGAATATTTTTGTATTATAAATAATGACCCATGCATACATGGTAATTTAATTTCAAGCATATTAAACAGACAAATCGAGAGCTGAAAAAGAATCAGAATATCTAAATAAAAAGATGTAAATTGAGGTTGTAAATAAAAAATTACTGTAATTTAAGGTTGTACATTAAAATAATATATAATGCTTTTAAAAGAAGTTATGCTAATTAAGGCAAACTTATAAACTGTTTATTTTATTGGAGTATTATAATAACCCAAATAAATTTGATATTCTTTTTTATAATTATACTCCAAAGATACGTGCACATGGCAATTAATACATAGCATTTTAAATCCCACTCTTAAAATAAGGATATCGATTCACACGTAATTCAAAAACACGAATTAAAAAAATATATAGCATAGACTACATGAATTTTGGAGATACTATAGTATTATACCGTACAAATACGCTACAATTCAATTTTCTTAAGCAAACGATATATATACTTGTTTATTTCAATACACAGATCTAATAGAATAGAGAGAATGTGTTCCCCACGTCTTGCTTTCAACCTTATTTCGTGCAACTATCATGCGATTCAATATAATTTAATATGACCTTTTGATTGATATGGCTACTCGATTCTTCTATATAAATTAATTAACACATCTTTATATTCAATGTTCAGCTAGATCGGATGATTAATACATATATATATATAGTATAATGTTATAATGTGTAGCTAGCCTAATTATTACACATCTCTAGCTCCTCTTGTTACATTAATCAATAAGGAGATGACCTGTGGCATAACGACATTAGTTGTAAATGTTGTTTGCGCCACCGGTCTCCGGTCACTCCCCTCGCAGCAGATGCACGTCGTCAACAGACTCGACACTTTTCAGCCAATTTTTAACCACCGCTCGCTTGCTATATATGGCAATGGAAGAAGCACCTTCAAAATTAGTACTACTAGTTTGTGCAAAAAAGACTACTACATAGACAAGTCCCAAGAGTCCACGGAAGTGGACAGCGATGGTGGCGAACCACGGTGGTTTTCGCCTTTTGAGCTTGGTCGTACGTCGACAGACTCCCCTCTACTACTCTTCTTACCAGGTCTCTTTTTCTATCTTCATCAATTAATTAAGTTAATTACATGCATACATATATATATGTTGAAATTAATGTGTTGTTTGATGATGATATAATTAATATGATGTGATATAGGGATTGATGGTAATGGAGATGGCCTCAAATTGCACCACGAAAAACTCGGAAAGTAAGCTCATAATTACTTCCTTATTTATAATTCTCTTCCATAAACAGAAATGCTTTTGTACAACACTTTTAATTTGCTGCATTTAACACTGCATGCATGCATGCATGCATGCATATGAACTTCACCAAATATACTTGTGCCATTCTCCCTTGGATTGCATGTACAAAGGATTTTCGATATACGGTGCTTGCATATTCCTGCTGCGGATAGAACACCACTTGTGGACCTAGTGAAGATGATTACAAATAAAGTTAGGGCAGAGCAAGATCCCTCAGTAAAAACACCAATATACCTAGTTGGAGAGTCTCATGGAGCTTCTCTTGCACTTCTTGTTGCTGCCCACAATCCCGACATCGATTTCATTCTTATCCTCGCAAATCCAGGTAAACGAATTGTATGTCAGAAATCATCAAGACATCAACCATCCTTGAATTTAGGGGTACATTTATGTCATCTTGTTCTTGTTTTGCATAATGACAGCTACAAATTTCAGCAAATCCGTAGTGCAGAGTGTTGCACCTTTGTCAAATATAATCCATAATCACTTAAATGCTGGATTGCCTCACTGGCTGAGCTCAATACCAGGTTTCCCTGCTTTCAATTCTAGTACTAGTATGTTTGAGCTGTGAGATGCATATAATACTGCAATTCTATTGAGTTTCTTATTAACTTTTACTGTTGGAATCCAAAAGGAGCAATTATGTGGAAGCTGAAGATGATTGAGGAGATGCAAAAGGAATTGGATTCACATCTTCATGCAGTCAAAGCTCAGACATTGATACTTACAAGCTTAATTCTCTTCAATCCTCAGTATATCTATTTCATGACATGGTTGCTGATTCTTTGGTTGTGATGAAACATGCATGTGCAGTGGAACAGAAAAGGAAAAACTTAGCAGCATGCTGCAAAATAGTCTGTCTCGTTCTTATAGTGGCAACCGTCATCCTCTTTTCTCGGTAAGGAAACGGTTCCACTCAACAACAAATCAGAAAACTAAAGATCATTTAATTTAATTTATTTGATTGACTTACAGGATGATAAGTTTGATCTAGTAGCAGCAATAAAGTGCGCGCGTTATTATCGTCGCGGAACATCCATCGACTATTTCACAGATTTCTTGCTTCCGAGCTCTTCTGAATTGAAGTTGGTACGCGATCCATACAAGTACGTAACCAGTGTTTGTTAGTATATATATGAATATTTCAGAATTCAGATTAACCAAGACTAGTACTTGTTGAACTCAGATGGTTGGATGTGGCGGTTGATCCTGTGATATTATCGACTGCGGGTGGAAGAGTAGTTCGAGGTTTAGCAGGAATTCCTTCAGAAGGGCCAGTACTACTAGTGAGCAACCACATGCTTCTAGGACTGGATCTCATACCACTAGTGTTGAGGTTCTGGATGGAAGAAAAGATCGAGCTTCGTGGCCTCGCACATCCGAACTTCTTCGACAGAAGCAAGGAAGAATTATTTGGAATAGGTCCGGAACTATTTGAAGCAGCCAGTATAACTGGTGCAGTTCCAGTTACAGGGAAGAATTTGTACAGACTGCTTTCCTTGAACTCTCATGTTCTGCTGTATCCCGGGGGCGTGAGGGAAGCATTTCACCGTAGGGTATGACTTGTTCCACAGATCAGATTCATCATTAAATTAACTACATTTTGAACTTGAATTCTCATCTTACTTCTCAGGGTGAGGAACACAAATTGTTTTGGACAGACCAACCGGAGTTTGTGCGCACTGCTGCACGATTTGGAGCCACGATTGTACCTTTTGGTTCTGTTGGGGAGGATGATCTTTGTCAAGTAAGTCTTTCATCCCTTATTAAGGCAACACCAAATGTCAAGTAATAGGCCATTACATTACATCCCTTTGCTTTGTTTAGTGTCCAATAGTTTCACCTAAAGAGTCTGTGAGGATGCAACAAGTATTTTTCTATGCATGAGTTTCTTGCTTTCGTATCTCTGTTTTGGGAGCATTAATATTGAAAGCTGTTGACAAATTGATCATGAATATTATCATATTTCGTAAACACTACTTATATTGGTCCAATCAATGCATCTTCATGAGTACATGATGGGATAAATTTTTCTTTATTTTTTTTTTGTTGGGATCAGTATATGTTAGACTGTGATGATCAAATGAAGATTCCACAGCTCAAGGCCAAAATTGAAGAAGTAAATAGCAAGGCTGTGAGGTTGAGGTAAGAAAATATATGTCAGCTTGAATAATGAGTCACACAATCAGCAGGTGACCAAAAGGTTATGTATATGAGCGTAAATAAATCTAAATGGAATTATTTTTATTCATTTATCTCTCTTCCGATAATATATTTCCAACGTGATTATCTTTAAGTTTATGATTATTTCTCACTTTCACACCATTGTTTATTAATTAGGGTTTAATGTAATATTTATTTATAAATATTAAAAATAATAAAATAAAATTATGTGATATTGACATATCAGTCACAAACATAATCTGCACGATTTGAAAAACTATATAAAATAATTTAGATGTACTATGATCCCCTTTATATCTTATCTAAAAATATTTGCAAATAATTTAAAATATATAAAATAATTAGATTCACTCTCTAATAATAAGTCTTTATTCATTTTATAGTAATAATAAGTTGGTAATATGTATAGGAGTGATGCTGAAGGAGAGATTGGGAAGCAATTGTTGTACCATCCTATGCTTGTACCCAAATTACCTGGGCGATTTTACTTCTTTTTCGGGGAGCCAATTTCTACACAAGGTAAGCGGAGTCTAATAAACTATTAATTCTCTAATATTTTGGCAAAAGAAATCCTTTATCGAGCAAGTATTCATCCCCATTCCGCGCGCTTTTGGTGTTTTAAAACAGGAAGGGAAGATATACTAACAAACAAAGACAAGGCCAGAGAAGTATATTTAGAGATTAAAACAGAGACACAGAAATGCATTGAATATTTGAAGGACAGAAGAGAAAATGATCCATATAGGAACATTTTAACTCGTTTCGCTTATCAGATCTACCATGGCTTCCACTCTCAAATCCCAACTTTTGAAATTTGATCATAATTATTTCTACATTACTGAAGCATGACACTTCAGCAGAGAGAAGAATCCTGATTGAATTCATGTTCTGCATTTGGTATTCCACTCTATGTATCATTTTGTGTTTTTGCTCTAATTTTTATTTACTCTTTTATATAAATATTAAGACCTTATTTCACTCAACTTTTGGATCGGTTGGTTCATCAGAAGAACTATCATGACTTTTGTTGGTGACACTATATTTGAACAAGCTGATAAGGTCACAATTGAAAACAGGACGTTGTAAGAGTAGATAGTTGTAAACGTATTGTTCTTAAGAGCAAATTGATGTTTCTACTGGTTGAAGTATGTTGTTCTAGAGCAGCTAGCTTATGGGTATCATGTTGGTGAGCTAGTCGGAGACCTTGCTAATGAAACAACATTTTAATGCTTTTTCAAGTACAATTTCGTTTGGTCTTTTCCTGTGGGTCTAGTTAGATTCTTATAGCTTTGTTTTTCCATTAAATCAATTTATTGGGATTATCAGTTATTATTATTATTATTATTATTATATATATATATATAGGGGATGGTTCGCTTCTGAAACCACCTTGACTTTTAAGATGAAATAGAGTACTCACATCCAACCATGATTCATTAGTTGCCTCTATTGGAAGTTGTCAAGCTTGAACCAAATTTTGTTAGAAGTTGGCTTATATATTATACAAAGCCTTAATTCCTTTAATATCATCTTGATGTAACCGTTTTCTTTCAGCTAAATTTTTTATAGGATACATAGCAGCATTCTTAACTCTACTATGGCCAAGCCCTAGCGCATGCCCCAACTCGTGCAATCCAACGGTTTGAATATCATATGCTCCATCTTCAACCTTGTTTGACCATTTTTGTGATGCATCAAAGTGCACCCTCCCATCGGGTGGTGCAAATGAATGGGCCAATCCCGCATCAGGCCCGATAAACGGGTGCCCGTCGCCGTGGTACTTGGGCATGAAGCTGATTCGAATATCAGCTTCACTGAAATTATTGACACGAATAAACTTAAAAGGTATTGAAGATGCCCATTGTTTTATTGCTTGCTCCAATGCTGCCTTTTCCTCATATTTTGTATTTTTATTGAAAGCATATTTGAGTGCTCTTTTGCGCCACTTGGGTTGACCTGGAAAAAAAGAGTAGTGTGATTTGTAGAAATCTGGCATTCCACATCGCGGTTCTTGCATATGTGATATAGTGTTGGCATCCAGTGTCCCAGTAACATTTAAATAGTAAAAATGTTGGTATCTTTTAAGGGCGACTTGTACATTTTCATTTTCAGTGTCCCAGGAAGAAATATGATCATTCATATATCCGAGATTTGCAAGATGTTTCTTCAATTCTTCCACTCCTATTTTATGGTTTCCCTTTTGGATGTCACTCAATTGGGTATGAAAATTTAGAGGCTGAGAAATCATGTTATCACTAGATTGTAGTATATCATGTGCATGAAGAAAATGTTGATACTTGCAAGTATATGCATAACTTGGCACACCATGGAATTTGTTGTATACTTGCAAGTATATGCATATTTGATAACCATGGTTCAACAAAATTTATAGTATTACATGATACATTGTTGATACGAGGTTGACATAAAATGACATTGCCGATGAGATTTTTAGCAAACTCTATTTAATGACAGAAGATGAAATGTTGATTGTTGGAATAGTTTGGCGTAGTGATGTATTCATGTACCGTTTAATGGAATGGAGTCATAAATTCTTTTGAAATATTATAATAGTACTTCGTTTCTTGAATCTCTTTCATTCTAATTTTTAAGGATGCCGGGAATAAGAATAATAAATTCATTTTTTTACCATTTTGATATGGGATGGAGAAGGTGGACAAAACAGACTTTATTTGTAAAAAGGTCCACTTCCCCTAATAGAAAAAAAAGGATAGACTTGCTCTTCCTTTAAGCAAAGGATTAGAAAGGTAGGGTGATTTAGCATAACAAGCATCTATCGGCGGCCGGAGTCAACCATCCGAGCGAAAGGTCCACAATGCTAAAAACATTCTCTCGTTTTTCTATTAAGAACTCAAATGTGTATTTTTCAGCGAGAAATTTCAACCCCATCTAACCAGAGAGCATCCAGCGACAGAGCCCTTCTTTCTTGCTATCCAGTAAAAATTACACCAGTCCTCGGAAAATCCAACTAACCTGCTCGATTTCGGACTAATTCGTTTGGGTTGTCGATTTGGACTATTCTAATTGAAAATTTATAGTCATAATCTTAAAACATTTAGTTTTCGATCTAGTCCATCAGACTAGAATATTTCCGGAAATATTATATATATATTATAATTTTATATTTGTAAAATTAAATATAAAAAATATAATGAATAATATAAAATTTTAAATTGTCATAGAAATTCAAACATAAGTAAAATCAAATAGAAAAATTAATGATATGATAACAAAAGCGTATCATAATTATTTTTATTAAGTGATTGATTAATTAGTAAATATGATAATATAATTTTTGCATATAAAATCAAATCTATTCAATAAATATTTTATTTAATTATTATATTGGATTGAGATTATTTTCCGTACAAGACTAAAAAATATTTTGAATCATAAAATTTTAACTTTAAAACTATCTCCAATGGTGACACCAGCTGCGAGTCATACGCATGATAAATTAGTGTAAAGAAAAATAAATAATCTCTCTAATTATCAACGATTTTATAAATTTATAAATTTATGAATGATAAATTAATAATTTTTTAAATAAAATAAAAAGTGTTGTAGTATTTATATTGCTAACTATTTCAAAATAACAATAATTATAATATTATATTAAGTTTATTAATTGATGTACAGTGAATAAAAATATTGACTTGCACATATAGTTTTTGTGTTAGACTATTTTGCTTTAGATAAGTGTTAAACTTAGGGATGTCAATCTGGCCAACCCACTCGGTTTCGGGTCAGTCTATTCGGTTTCGGGCTATTTTCAGTTCGGGTCATTCGGATTTTTTTTATTTCGGGCTAAAATATTTCGGCCCTAACCCTAACCCACTCGGTTTCGGGCTAGCCCGTCGGGCCAAAATATTTAAAATATATATATATATTATACATAATATTTTTTAATAAATATTTTTTTATAACAAAAATTATGTCGCATTTACTCAATAAAAACATTTAACTTGATATTAGATAGAAAAATAAGTATTATTTCACTATAAACTTACATAATAACTAATAAATTATTAATAATTTGACACAATTTTGACATAAATGATTATATTTTTTTTAATTTTTAAGTCATAATTATTTTTCTTCGGTTAATCGGGCCAACCCATTAATTTTTCGGGCTAGCCCTATCGGGCTCGGGCTATTTTCGGTTCGGTTCAATCGGGCTTTTTTTATTTCGGGCTAAAATATTTAGGCTCTAACCCGCCTTTTTTGTCGGTCTATTCGGGCTGACCCGTCGGTTTCGGGCTAAATTGACATCCCTAGTTAAACCTTTAGGAGGTGATTGGTATGAAGAAATGGAGGATAGAATAGAATGAGCATTCATAACTTCATTCCATTCCTTTGTTTGGTTCCTTCTATGATTAGGAATAGTGATTCAATTTGGAATCATCATTCCCTTAGAATTGGGATTAACCATTCATCCCAAACCCCAAGGTATTAGCCATTCCTAATCATTATATAATTATTTTTATTTTTTATTTGGACAAAAATAATTAAAATATTTGTTGATTTGTTAATTTCACTATAAACCACACTTCTCCACTACAAAAAAAAAATCTTAATATTTTTAATAATATTTACAAAACTATTTTAAAATAATAAAAAAAAAGTATTAGATATATTCATTGTATAAATTATATATTTTAAACTTGTGGATATTATTTATTTATTATGAAAAGTAAATTATTTTATAATTTAAAATTTTTAATCTAATTTAGATTTTATTGCGTTATAAATTTTAATTATGATCATTAAAATTGAGTATACACGTTTTAGTAAGTGTGAGCAAAATTAACCGAATTCAAATAACCAAACTAAAATATTTCATTGGTTCGATTTTATTTTTAAATCAAATTTTAATTTGATTTGACTAGACTTGAATTTAAACAAATCAAATCAATATAATATTCAAAAACTAAATTATTTTTTAATATTAAAAAATATTCTTTTATTAAATAAAATTATATCATCATATATATTTTTATTGTTTTTTTATATTTTTTGTATATTTTTAAATTTAAAATTATGTAATAAATTAAATTTAAATTATTTACTTCATTTTTATTTTATTTTTTATAGCTTTACAAAAATTAGAATTTTGAAATTCAATAAACTTGTAAAGTTTATTATCATTTCAAAATTGAAAACTATTGAAGATATATGTGGGATTTAACAACTTAAATGTTGTGATTATAATTTTAAATTTCAGATTTTTAATTTTGTTAGTACATGAGAATTATTGAATATTCGGATAAATAGAACCAAATCAAAATAAATTTGGTTAGTTTGGTCCAATTAATTTTTTTGCTTAGTTGGATTATTTTTTTTTCCAATCTAATTTTTTAATTTAATTTCGTTTGATTTGATGGACATCATTGAACCATATATTTGAATGTTCACTCATACATTTTAAAATTTTATACTGAAACATTTTGATTTGAATTATTTTGGTCCATAAAAAAACAAAGGAAAAATAATGAAAAAAGTAGAGAAATTTGATAATCAAAAGAACAAAAAAATACGAATAACAATCTTATGGAATATTAAAACTATAATTTTGTACTACAATATAAATATGATTTATTTATCAGTTTATTTGTAGCGATCAATTATTATAAAAATGAATTAACAAATTGTCATTCCATTCCATGCTTATTCCTTCTATACTCCAAGCATGTGAATGACTTCTCATTTTCATTTCATTCTCCCCTTTATTCCATCCCACATTCCATTCCATTCCTACCTTATTCCATTCCATCCAACCGATCACCTTCTTAGTACTCACATTTTTTGACGGTAATCTAAAAAACAAATCAATGAAGTTATTGGGTCACCTATTTGACTATTTTAGCCGATTCTGACTGATTCATTTAAGATCATTAGATTAACTCGATTTTAATATAATCCGAATCAATTCACTGTTCGGTTTGCAATTTAATAGATCCAACCGGTCACTCCGATTTTAAAACACTGGTTGAAACTACAATTTGCTACAACTAGTACTCTTTCAATTTCTTACTTTCCCGTCCCAATATTCATAGTTCTGTTTTTTTATTTCGAGATGATCCAATATTGTTGGCTCCTTATTAAAAATGGTAAAAAGTTAGTAAAAATTCTTTATTTCAATATTGTATTTATGTATATTTATTAATCTGCGTATCATCAACAATGGGACCAACAATATTAGGACATAGAAAATAGATGCTAAAAACAGCAAGTGAAAAGACATGCCACTTTTTTAGAAAAATTTCATTTACTAGAAATTAAATTAGTCCATATCCACTTAGTCCAATTTGGTATTCAGTGGATGTGGAGGCTAATCCATACTCCGTCCTAATTCTTTTTATATATAATGTTTTGGCTTTCTTTTGAAAAATAAATGCTATTTTGAATTTTTTTTTTCAGTCATATTTTTATATAAACTATAAAAAAAAAATTATATAATTTTATTCCTAATATTTGATGTATTTTTAATTGTTTTTATACTTAAGGCTACTCTATACCTGGAGATTTTTCATTTTTTACATCAAAATAATTAAGTTACTAGAATAAATTAACATTAAATAAAATTATTATATATATTTTTTAAAATTGTACACGAACTTAAAACATTATTTCATACACTACATACATGATACATATGCAATAATTACTAAATCTTACACTGCATATTTGATATTTATGCCATTTTACACTGTAATTACTCCTGCGATTGCATATGCCAAATTATCACTAAATCACAATATTAATTACAAGAAAAATAGCTAGCGACGACCATTCTTTCCTACCATAATATATATATATGCTAGTAATTTACATATACGTCCTTCCCCCTCACCCTCACAGCACTATCTATATTTATTATAAATAAGAAATGGAACTCTCATTTCAAAACCTTCAAACAAAAACCGAACTCTCATTTTCCACAAGCAATTAACAATGGCTTCTTCAAGTGCTTCAACTCTTACAATTGTTCTCATACTCCCCATCATTGTCTTATTTCAAACAACCCAAGCCACCTCCTCATCTAACCTAATCAAGACAATTTGCTCCCATACTACTAATTTGGGCACGACGTGCGAGCGGGTACTTGAAGCGCAACCGAAAGTAGTCTCGGCCACAAATTTATTCGACCTCTCGGTCGGGATTATAAGCTCAGGAATTTCAAGCTCGAGAAATACGCTGCGACACATGGAAAGTTTACTCAACAAGAATGGGACGGATCCCCATATGAAGGGCGCCCTCAAAGATTGCAAATCTTCCTATGATTGGGCAATTGGGTCATTTCGCAGTGCCCTATCCGAGCTTAAAACACACGATTATCAGACCGCCACCTACGACCTTCTTCTTGCTGGTACGGACTGCATCCAGAATTGTGAAAGTCTTGTCACATCCAAAGTAATTAAAGACAACCTTATCGTCAAGGCTAATAAATTTGTGCGCATTTATGGGTTGTCTGCATTTGAGGCCGTTAATCGGCTCGAGGTTTCATCGCCTAGATTACCGTATTCCTAACTGATTTATTTGTATGTATTTTCCTCATGTTTATTGAAAATCTAGTGGACCACTGGGGTTCAATAATTCATAATGAAATTACATAGTATTTCTCTGTGTTAATTGTTTTGTAGTTAGGGTTTTTCTTGATGATTTTTCAGAGATTATTTTTCTAAATTTAGATTTCAGAGAATCATGTATAGATAAGAATATTCAGATCTGACTTTTTTAAAAAAGGAAATGTAGAATTTGAGTGAGAATTTGTTTGAGATTTGAAATCATGCGATGGAAACTGCGGCGGTTGTTCAGGTCTGAAATCATGGTATGAAAATTCGGCCGTTAGTGAGGCAGTCAGTTGTTTGGATTTGCAATGAATTCCTTTTCTTTTCCTCCCCTTATTTTTACATAACGATAAATAGAATCACATACCAAGCATTCTAAGTGTACATAATTTCTCAAGACCCAATTAATTAGGAAAACCTAATACTATAATATAAATAACTATATATAAATTTAAATTTTCGTATGGCCACATATATGAAAATATCATTGAATGTTCCTAATAATCAGATATATTACGTATGATTTCTATATATCTAAATCCTAATTAAGATAAGCACTATATGAATCTAAATTTGTAAAAATATATAATTAATATTTGTAAAAGATTAACCGAGTCAGATACTCATCTTGAAGTTCCGGTCTTCAAATTCTTTAATTTTGTGGTCGGTTTTGGTTTCATTCGGAATTTCGGTCCCAGATCCCAAAATGAGAACAACAAAAATATTAATCTCAATCCTAAATTCAACATATGAGAAAGACATGATTCCTACAAATGGTGACGACATGGCAAAGGCAGGAAGCAGTGGTAGGGCGAGTAGGGTGGTGGTGGCTTAGTTAGCTTGGCGAAGCGGAGCATCACACGAGTACAATAAGTTAATAGAAAAAATAAGTTGGGTGTAATTTATAAATAATTTTGTTGCAATTTATAAGTTCATGAAAAAATAATTGAAAAAATAAATTATGGTGTAGCTACTAATTTTTTTAAACAAGTTATAAACTCTAAGAGTTTATTTTTATAACTTATAGACTGACAAATAACTTATTTTGTCAAATACTTTCAAAAAATTTATAAATCCAACCAAACACCCCTTAATATATACTCCATGAAGATAAACATATCCCAACTCATTTTTAGTAGCCCAATGACTTTACAACTTTCAAAATTTTCAAACATGATAGATAGATGTAGAGGGAAAATTTTCAAAACCGGAGTCGGCGATGGCGGCGGGACCTGCTGGTCGTAGAAGATTGTTAAGAAATATATGTAGAAGGAAAAATATAGCGAGAATTGAGTAATTTTTAATTAATGATAATTACATTTTTATTAAAGTTGTATTGATATATACACTTATCTTGTTTGGTAAGTAAGTTATAATATGATAAGATTAAACTATCTTACCAAAATATATGTTTGGTAAACAAATGTGATAATTAACATATCGGTCCGCTATTAAACACCGGGTGATGTTAAAATCACTATTTTTCACTACATTTTAAACATAAAGTAATTGTGAAATTAAAATAATCTTGATACACTATACAATTTTAATTTCATCATATTATATCATACACTACAAAAAACACATTTTCTAGCAACGGAATAGTGACGGAAAATTTTTCCGTTTCAAAATTTTAACGGATTAACAACGGAATTGTTAAGGAATTTGTTGTTCAATTTTAGTAACAGAATTAGTGACAGAATTATCTATTATTAAAATTTGGTAACGAAATTTTCTGTTACAATTCCGTTACTAAAATTGAAAAATTCATTTTAGAAACAGAAATTTCGTTACAATTCTGTTGTTATATAGTAACGGAATATATTCCGTTGTTAAATTTTTTTAGCAACCATCAATATTACTACGGATAAATCCGTTACAATACCGTTACTAACATCTTTAGTAACGGAATTTCTTATTTTAGTGACGGAAAAATTTCGTTGCTAAATAAATTTTTTTTTGTAGTGATATCTTGACTATCGAATATAGCATTAAGATTAAGAAGTAACTATATTTATTATAAAATTAAATTGATTTTTATTATTAATGCTTTATTATTTTAAATGAGTATATTGTATTATTAAGCGTGTTCGCAATTATGATCATGACAAGAATATTTCATACTATTATAAATTATAGCGGTCCTTTCAGTAAATATATAATAAATCGTTGTCCGTATGATCTGTCTTGTCTATATTATTTAGTATAAAGACATCAAAATGGAAGATAAATTGTAGTAATGTCACTCAAAGTTACTGATGGAGAATCTTAAGATGTGAGTCACGTGACTAGTTAGAGAACCTACTATGGTGCTACTAGTAGTGCATGCTAAATGTGTTACGTACACATTATTAATTGTCAACTTTTTTATACTATTAATAAAAAAAAAAAATTTACTATTAAATGTGTTACGTAACACAATGATAATATTAATAGAAAATAAAAAGGAAAAATTCACTATAGTGCTATTTTATATTTAACTATTTGATAGATAACACAATGATATTAATATTAATGGAAAATAAAAAGAAAAAAATGCAAAAGTTTGGCAATAATTTAAAGCAAATAAAGTTGGTAGGGTCCAATTTCATTTTACTACCTAGCCTACTCTTACAGCCCCAAGATCGTGGCCTAGTTATGATGCGGAAGATGGTCGAGGCGTGGGGCCAAGGCCGTATCGAGGCGCGGTGCTGAGACACAATGAGACGTGGTACATGGCGTTGCGTCGGGGCAACGTGAGTGTTGTCCCTTGTACCAAGTATGGCACAAGAATGGTGCGGGACATGAGATGGAGACGTGGGCCGAGACATGTGTGGGACATGAGACGGAGACGTGGGCTGAGACATGTGCGAGACGGGGGCCGAGGCGTGGTGCCAAGGCCCTGTGCCTAGCGGAGCGGCACATGAGTGGCACGTGTGTGTGGCGCGGGCCACTGGCCGAGAGGTGGTCGAGAGTGGCGCGCGCCACTGGCCGAGAGGTGGGCGAGAGTGGCGCGCGAGCGTGGCGTGCTCGTCACTGTGCGAGACCTGGCCGAGAGTTGGCCGAGAGTGGCACGCGGGCGGGCCACTGTGCGAGAGTTGTGCGCGCGCGGCACATGCCTGGCACGGATGCGGCACGGGCGTGGCACGAGGATGGCACGGACGTGGCACGAGCGCGACACATAACTGGCACGGACGCGGCACATGCACGACATGCGAGCGGCACATGCGCGGCACGGGATGTGGCGCGGGCCGCGGGCGACAGTTGCGCGCGGGCGCGGGCCACGGGAGTCTGTTGTGAAATTCTCGGGCGTGGCACGCGCCAGCGCAAAAAGCGGGACAATTGGTTGCGAATATTGTGGGCGCGGAGCGGGACAAGACCAAGTCTATGGAATGAGAGCGATTTGTGGAAGTTTGTTGCAGTAACAAAACTCCACTATTTCGGGAAGTTGTTGGAGACCAAGTCTAGAACGCTTTGGACGCGCCACATGGCACTTGGCGGACCTACTCTAGCTTTCGTACGGGCCAAGCCCATTGTAAGCCGAGTGAAGGGGGCGTGTCCTTCACACTATAAATATAGACCAGGAGTTGCACGCCCAACACTTAGAAACACTTAGAACACGTCTAGGATTGGGGGTCTAGCGTGAGACACAGCCTTAGACCGATTGTGAGATAACTCGAGGGCTCTAGAGTGTTGGGTGATTGTGTGCAAGCCGTGGTTCCTTTTTATGTGAATAATAAAAAGGTTGGGAGTGAGATATCCCGTAAACTTGCGTGTCTTTCTTCCAAATCATCAACTTTTGTGTTACCTTAAAATATCACTTTATTATGATACTATTTCTTCAAAATCATCAACTTTTCCAAAACACACGCCCATAATATAACGTATGCTCTTATTTGGCACTACAAAGGATCATTTAGTCTTCTTAACTGAGATATAACTTACTGTCGAGTCATTATAATTTATTTTTTATATAAAATAATATTATATTGTCTTTAAAAAATAAACTTTATGCGAAAAGTAAAAATTAATAAATTTATTTTATTAAAATTTAATATTTATTTTACGAGCAATGTTACATCATTGCGGGTGAATTACCCCCAATCATGGCGGCGGATGATCATCCCAGTACTATATATTCTTTTTAAGAAACTAGGAGTTTTTGGTATTGTTCAAAAGCTTGGTTTGCTTTTCCTATTTTGGTATAGTTCAAACGACTTGTTTTGTCTTTTCAATTTTGTTTCTTTTTTTCTTGAGAGTTAATGATATAAAATTCTAAATTATTAAAATATATTCAGAATGATTAGAAATATCAAATTAAATTATAAATTATTAATAAATATATTAAATGATCTTGGATTTGATAAATTAATTACAATCTATCAAGGTAATACACAGGAGGTTACTTTGGCGATTATATAATTAAAAAAATAATACTAACGTGGTTATATAATTTATTAAACCCGTCGTATTTTTATTAGAATTTTGTTTATATCTTTCTTCATCCACATCTTTTGCTTAATTTTGACTGAAACTAATTAGCATCTATAGAGTTAGTTGAGATATTTCTTTTTCTCTCTCTATATATATATATTCAAACAACAAAATAAAGCATTCGGTTTAATTCCATCTGAAAATGTTGATTGAAAAAAATTAAATCTTAATAAGGTCTCAATATATATATATATATATATATATAAAAGATCGAAACAATCCTGTAAACAGAGAAAAATAAAAAGGTAGTTCTCTCTTGATATGAGCAATGTTTTCTCTCATTTCTTTCAACTTTATGGAGTACATAATATGTCTATACTGAAAGTGTGTGCAATTCATTTCCCAGATTGTGTTCTTTTTTAGGGATAAATTTATCCCTCGAAAATGTGAGATAAATGTATAATTACTCTTTAAATTCTTTTTTTATTCCTTTTTAGAGTGGCATAATGGAGAAAAACAATGATAAATTTATAATTTAGATAAGATGAATGAATAAAAAAAAGGATTTAAAGAATAATTATGCTTTTATCCTACATTTTCAACGGATAAATTTACCACTCAAAGTGAATATAGTCTAAAAAGAAAAATTGAAATTTTTACCTGTTGAACGTGAGAAACCTTAATTAATTAATTTTACTAGGATGATATCGAAATTAATTAGTTAAACACACTACTAATTTTCTTAAACACGCCACGCTAATATATAATTGCAGTCTTGGTCATGATTCATGAAATTGAATTTGACTCAAGTTTGTCATTACTTTGAGTCTAATCACAAGCAAATCAATTGTTTTAATATTAAATTGCAACGTAAATTATTTGAATTATAGTGGTTATTATTGGTGCTTATAATAAGAGAATGGCTAGTTTAGCTATTAACACTTCAATTTACGTTTAATTTATGTGGGAGACGTACCAACTTCCGTATCACGCTCTCACACTATAAAACATATGACATTGTTGGCCTTTGGAAACACACAGAAGCTAAAAAAATCTTGTAGAATTAAATCAAAATGGAATTTCTACTCTTACTGATCTTGTGTCTTCCCATAATACTCTTCATCCTCATCCTCAATCTCCAAACACAAAATCCTAAACACCCACCGGGCCCACGAGGACTGCCGTTGATCGGCAATCTGTACCGATTCGAGCCCACCCACACGTACCTCCACCGCCTCTCCACCAAGTACGGCCCCGTCATGTCCCTCAAGCTTGGCTCCCGCCGAGTGGTGGTCATCTCCTTAGCGGAGGCCGTAAGAGAAATCATGCAATCCAACGACGTCGCTTTCTCCAGCAGGCCGGCTCTCGTAGGCCTGCGGAGGCTGTCCTACAACGGCCTCGGCGTCGCTTTCTCGCCTTACAGTGACGAGTGGAAGGCGATGAGGAAGCTCTCCTCCCTTCATTTCTATAGCGCCAAGAAGCTTCAAAATTTTCGGCCAATTATGAAAGACGAAGTGTCCCTAATGATGAAGAGGATAAGCATGGATGCTTCTTCTTCCAAGGAGACTGATTTTCACGAGATAACGATGTCCTATACTACCAACATCCTGTGCAGAGCAGCGTTCGGGAAGAGTTACGGAGAGGAAGGGTACGAAGGGAACCGTTTCTACAGCCTTCTGTCCAACACGGAGACCATTCTGGCAGGTTTCTTCGTCGGGGATTATTTTCCTTTGTTTCGATGGATCGATCACCTCTCCGGCATGGCTGCCAAGATCCAAAAGAATTTTCATGACCTGGATTCTTTCTATGAAGAATTGATTCAAGAGCATACCAATCCAAATAGGCCTAAATCTATGGAAGGAGACATCATTGATATTATGCTTGGGATGAAAGATGATGGATCCTCTTCGTTTCATCTCACACTCGACCACATCAAAGCAATGCTCATGGTAACTCTATATTTATATTCAATAGTAATTGGGGGGGAGTATATGTTATGAAATATATAGTTTATTTATAATAGTGTATATATGCATGGGTTTTTAGAGGTTCTCCTGTATATATATGTGATGTGATATATACTAGCTTTTCATTACAGGATTTAATTATCGGAGGCAGCGATGCACCTTCGGCTGCTATAGAGTGGGCTTTGACGGCGTTAATGAAGAAGCCATTGATGATGAAGAAAGTGCAGGCAGAGATAAGGCTATTGGCCGGAAAGAAAGATATGATCGATGAAGTAGACATAGAAAATTTTCCCTACTTTAAGGCAGTTGTAAAAGAAACTTTGAGATTGTTTCCTCCTGGTCCACTTTTAATCCCAAGAGAGACTATAAGAAAATGTAGCGTAAATGGTTACGAAATCGAAGCTGGAACGACAGTGTATATCAACGGGTGGTCTATCGGAAGAGAGCCGACGACGTGGAGAGATGCGGACGAGTTCTGGCCGGATAGATTCTTGGATAGTGAGATGGACTTAAGAGGTAAGCATCCAGAGGTGATCCCTTTTGGAATAGGGAGGAGAGGGTGTCCGGGAATGGGAATGGGAATGGCTGAAGTGGAACTGGCGTTGGCAAATCTGTTGTACAAATTTGAGTGGGAATTGCCTAGTGGAATGAAGCAAGGGGACATTGATTTCGATTTCCTACCTGGATTGGTAATGCATAAGAAGAATGCTCTTCATATGGTGCCTAAGCTTGCAGTGTTCTAGATTCTACTATATAATTAAAGTTATGGCCATAGCATACTTATTTCAATAATTTGGCTCTCATGAATTTATATGCTATGTAAGGTTACCCTACCCTAGTTATATA
Organism: Leonotis leonurus; assembly: GCA_026898415.1. NCBI lineage: Eukaryota > Viridiplantae > Streptophyta > Magnoliopsida > Lamiales > Lamiaceae > Leonotis > Leonotis leonurus. The sequence continues at coordinate 2,149,894 of JAPKLX010000011.1, forward strand.
AGACTGCCCTAGTTATATATGACAATTATGTTTTATTTTATTGTAACCTAAAACTTATATTATTATGAGTTTGTAAGCTGTGATATATATGGCTATCTGTTAAATGGTATAAACAAAGACATAGAAAGGCGGAGACATTCTGGGTTTGAAGAGAATGATTTTTATTATCTCTCTCTCTGTGTTTACAGAGTCTAATATATAGGATAGTAACTGAACAAGAAATAGAAAGAAGAACAAGATCTCCTATAATTTGTCCTAATCTCCGTAATTGATTTCCTGGTAAATCTCTTCCCTTTTTACTTGATCTCTTTCCATGTGGAATTCGTGTATTCTAACACTCCCCCTCAAGTTGGTTTGTAGGATCTCCAACACCCAACTTGCACAGTACTTTGTGAAAGACTTGTCATGTGACTGCTTTGGTGAGAATATCGGCTAACTGATCTTCTGATCGGACATACGGAAGCCCAATGACGCCTGCCTCGAGTTTCTCCTTGATGAAGTGTCGATCAATCTCGATGTGTTTTGTTCGGTCATGTTGTACCGGATTCTCAGAGATACTGATCGCTGCTTTATTGTCACACATTAACTTACAAGTGTTTTTAGGGGGAAATCCAATTTCTGTCAACAGCCTCTTGATCCACACTAACTCTGTTATGCCTTTGACAATACCTCTGAATTCAGCTTCGGCACTAGAGAGTGCAACTACTTTTTGCTTCTTGCTTTTCCAAGTCACCAAATTTCCTCCAACAAAGGCGAAATATCCAGACGTTGATCTCCTGTCAATCGGATTCCCAGCCCAGTCAGCATCTGTATATCCCTGTATTTCCAAGTGACCATTCTTCTGAAACAAGATTCCTTTTCCCGGTGAACCCTTCAGATAACGCACAATTCTCAGAGCTGCATCCATATGCTCCTTCTGTGGCTTGTGCATAAACTGACTAACCACTCCAACTGCGTATGCTATATCAGGCCTAGTATGTGAGAGATAGATCAATTTTCCCACTAGGCGCTGATAGCTGTCACGGTCTGTTGGCTCTGCTTCAGCATATATCTGTAGACCATGATTCACTGCAATAGGGGTGTCAGCTGGCTTGCAGTCAATCAAGCCAGTCTCAGCAAGAAGATCTAAAATATACTTTCTCTGGGAGATGAAGATACCCATTCTTGATCTTACCACTTCTATTCCAAGGAAGTATTTGAGTCTTCCTAGATCCTTCATTTCGAATTCTTTGAAGAGGTTGCTTCGAAGTTGTGCAATTTCTTCCTTGTCGCTGCCTGTGATTATCATATCATCTACATAGATAATCAAGCAGGTAATCAAATCTCCTCTCTTCTTGGTGAACAAGGTATGATCAGAGTGGCTCTGCCTATAGCCAAACTTCTCCATTGCTGTTTTAAATCTACCGAACCAAACTCTTGGAGATTGTTTCAACCCGTACAGTGTTTTCTTCAGTCGGCACACTTCATTTTCCTGAAATTCCTTTGAGAATCCGGGAGGTGGATCCATATAGACCTCTTCTTCTTTTTTTAGCTCCCCATGAAGGAAAGCATTTTTTACATCAAACTGTAGCAATGGCCAGTCCAGGTTTGTAGCTACTGAGAATAATACTCGAATGGTGTTGATTTTTGCAACTGGAGAGAATGTCTCTGAATAATCAATTCCGTACGTCTGAGTGTACCCTTTTGCCACTAGTCGAGCCTTGTATCTCTCAATCGAGCCGTCTGCTCTGCGCTTGATCGTGAAAACCCATTTACACCCAACTGTTCTTTTTCTAGCTGGTAACTGGCATTTCCTCCAAGTTTCATTTTGCTTCAAAGCATTCATCTCTACTTCCATGGCCTGGCGCCATTCAGGTGTTTGTTGAGCCTCATGTACTGACCTCGGAATGACCTCAGAGTATACTGCAGCCGTGAATGCTTGGGCAACTTCTGATAAGGTCCCCCTGACGCAGTTAGCTACTGGATATCTTGATGATCTTGGCTTGTGTTCAGGTGAGTATCTTTTTGGTGGAATTCCCCGTGTGCTTCTTGGTGGAAGAATGTATCTCCCTGTTTGTTCTGCCACTTCTGTCTCAGCAGTGGGGTTATCAGAATATTCAAAAGCGGAAGCAAGTTCAAAGGGAACACTTACCTCTGGATCATCCGGTTGAGGAGTCATGGACGAGGTCTCAAGCTCAACGTGCTGTTCTTCTGCCTCAGAGGTAACCTTGGCTGGTTCAGACGTTGGACTTTTGGTACCAACCTCGAGTAAAATTGGGCTAAGCAACCAACTCAGAGGATCCGGAGTTATCTCCTCCCCCTGAACACTGGGTTGGCTTGTGTAAAAATATTCGGTTTCAAGGAAGTCGCAATCCATGGTAGTATATATGCGACGAGTGGAAGGATGGTAATAGCGGTAGCCTTTTTGGTGGATGCCGTACCCAACAAAGACACATTTGAGAGCACAGGGGTTAAATTTGGTACGTTCTATTTTGGGAATATGAACGAAGACAGAACAACCAAAAATATGTGGTGGTAATGTCAGTGCGGGAGGAATTTTTGTATGTAGGGAAAGAGCTTGGAGAGGTGTTTGGTGATTAAGGGTTTTGGTAGGAAGATGGTTGGTGAGGTAAGTAGCGGTTGCTACAGCTTCTGGCCAGAGGAAGGATGGGGTTTTGGATTCAAGCATTAAGGCTCTGGTAATTTCTAAAAGGATCCGATTTTTGCGTTCAGCTACCCCATTTTGTTGTGGGCTATTTGGACAAGTTGTTTGATGAATTAAACCCCGCTCCCGGAAAAAGGTTTGCATTGTGGTATTGACATATTCCCTCCCATTATCTGACCTAAGAATCTGGATATTGTGTTTGAACTGAGTATGGATCATAGTATAGAAGTGTATGAATTTTTGGGCAACTTCAGATTTGGTTTTTAAAAAATATACCCAAGTCATCCTAGTGCAATCGTCAATAAACAGTAGAAAATATCGAAAACTACTATTATTGGAATTAGGAGCTGGTCCCCATACATCAGAATGAACCAATGAAAACACAGTATCCACTTTGGTATTATTTGGTAGAAAGGAATGTCTATGGCTTTTAGCCAAAACACATGTATCACAATGGAAATCTTGGGAATAAAACTGGGGAAATAGGAGTCGGAGGTAACCATTCGACGGATTCCCTAGACGTCGATGCCATAGCCAATTTTTCCTTTTAGTTGTCCCATGAGCCAACATTGCTGATCCTGTCTCGGCCACCTCATCGACGAAATAGAGCCCGTCTTGTTCAGTACCACGCCCAATGATCTCCTTCGTTTGGATGTCCTGTAAGAGGCAGAAATTAGGGTGCATTAGTACAGTGCAATTTAGTTCCTTCGTAACATGACTGATAGAGAGGAGTTTGCAGGACAAAGAAGGAACATATAGGCAATTGGACAATTTTAATGTCGGAGAAAGTTTTATGGACCCAGCCCCCTGGACAGGTGCTACCCCACCATTTGCAGTGTGAATTTGGTTTTTGGCCGGGCGTGAAGGAGTAAGAATATCCATGGGGTCGTAGGTCATAGTATCTGTTGCACCACAATCAAATATCCATTTTTTTGAATTTTTTTCAAAACTTCGAGTCACATATGCTGAGGGTTTTATTTGTGATTTTGGAAGTTTCTGGGGTGCAGAAGTAAGGGGGTTTGTCTGCAATAAATTTAGGAGATGGGGTCTAAAGTACCCAGGGCTCGTAATGGGAGGCGAAAATTTGCAGCTTAGTCCTCCCATTTCGAACCCTAGATTGTTACCATTTTTGTTCTGAACTGTGACTGCTGCGAATCCTTGCTCCTCCGAGAAACTGCCCCCGAACGCTGCAACACCGCTGGGTTCACCGCCGCTAGTGTCGGCGATCTCTGGATTGCTCACTACGGTGGCGGCCCGACCACCCTTTCTTCGATTCTTGTCGGCGATCTTCCTGGATTCCCACCAGTCGGGGAATCCAACGAGTTCAAAACTGCCTTCCCGGGTGTGCCTCTTCTTACCGCAGTGGGTACACGTGAGCTCCGATCGATCTGTGGGCCGGAATGATGAAGTTCCAATTCCGATGGGTTCTGACCGGACAGTTTGGCCTTTTGCGGTTGCTGTGGTGGCAGTGGCATTCGTCCAGGAGGCTCCTCCTTGTCCTCTCGCTACGAATCCAGTTCCTATGCCTGGCGATTGAACACCGCCGCCGCCGTCGATTGAGGGGTTCAAGATTTGGATACGAACGAGTTCCCTTCGGGTAGCGGCATATGCAGCCTCAACGGAGGGGAGGGGTACTTCCCGGAGAAGTTCTCGCTTGACTAAATCATAGCGATTATCGACGCCGGCGAGGAACTGGAACAGTCGATTTTCTTGCTTCATTCGGTTGAATGTGGAGATGTCACTTGGGCACGCCATGGGGTTCGGTTGACGCCTATCAATTTCTCTCCAAATCCCTTGGAGAGTGCTGTAATACTGCTCGAGGGTCGATTGGCCCTACTGCAATCGACTAGCTTTGGTTATTAGATCAAAAATTTGGAGTCCATCGCCGCCGCTTCTATAAGTTGCCGCCAAGCCCTCCCAGAGATCCTTGGCTGTTGGATACTCAATAAAGTTGGCGACGAGAGCGGTGTCGAAGGATTGGATGATCCAAGAACAGATCGCAAGATCGTTCTGTTCCCACTTTGGGAACTCTGGGTCGGTGGTAGCCGGTGGAAGAGGATTGCCAGTGATATGATTGAGGCGACCCCTCCCACCGATGGCCATCTTCATCAGGCGTGACCATATGGAATAATTCTGGTCATTTAGTTTGAGGTGCATGGAGATGTTTTGGTTGTTATCGGTATGTGTGGCATTTTGTTTGAGTAGGGCTGCAATTTGGTTTGACAGATTGTCTGTCATCGTTATGGCACCGCTATTGTTGGTTTCGTCCATGGTAGATGATGAGACAATGATCCGATAAGAATCGATCACCGCTTTGATACCATGTTAAATGGTATAAACAAAGACATAGAAAGGCGGAGACATTCTGGGTTTGAAGAGAATGATTTTTATTATCTCTCTCTCTGTGTTTACAGAGTCTAATATATAGGATAGTAACTGAACAAGAAATAGAAAGAAGAACAAGATCTCCTATAATTTGTCCTAATCTCCATAATTGATTTCCTGGTAAATCTCTTCCCTTTTTACTTGATCTCTTTCCATGTGGAATTCATGTATTCTAACACTATCCTAGTAATTATATATGGTCGTTATGTTATCTTGTTGGTATCATATGCAATTCATACAATATAAAACCAATGCAGAGGAAGCAATTTATATCATAGCACACACTACCGAGAAACGTCCACAATAATTGAACAAGAAAAATCCCCACAAGAAATCAAGATAATATGCAAGACAATAAATGAGACAAGAGATTTACGTGGTTCGGAAAATGCCTACGTCCACGGGAGCAACACTAATTGTAATATTGAAGAACTCCGACGATTCGCACAACCCGCGAACTTGTCACACAATGAATCGAGAATTACACCTAAGAACGAGATCAACCTCTCACTCTCATACACTCTCTAACCCACTCTAAATACCGCTCTTCTCGGACCTCACAATCTCTCGTGTATCCCAACCCTGCTGTATCTCTGTTTTTCCCCCACAAGCAGTACGCAAGAAGCTTCTGTTTTTGCTACTTGTTTCTGTTCTGTTTTCTTGTTACAAAAACAGCCGCCCCTGTTCTATTTCAAAGCTAGACATAAATAGAGAGTCATGGGCCTGAATTAAAGTTGGTTTGGGCCTAATAATGTTAAGGCCCACTTAAATCCTACAATTCTCTACCTCGTACATCATTTGATGAAACCTCAAATGTTGGACGAACACAAGCATCACACACCTGCACGAGCTGCACCATTTCACCATGGTTGCCTACATACCCACTCTAGGGATCAAGCTCATGTAGTTCGATCACCGGGGAGAAGCTCCACCTCCCCCCAACACCGCCCCAAAAGGCTGCCCCGTTTGAACATCAACACGGTTTGATATGTAGCAAGTCCAAACAGTGTTGAAACTTGCCACCAGTCACCACCTTAGTTAACATGTCTGCTGGATTTTCATCTGTGTGCACTTTCATAAGAGAAATATCACCTTCTTCTATGACATCCCGCACAAAATGGTACCTAACATCAATATGCTTGGTACGAGCATGATGAACCTGATTCTTTGCCAAATGTATCGCACTCTGGCTATCACACCACAGGTTGACTCGATCCTGCTTAATCCCAAAATCACCTAGAAGACTCCATAACCACAAAGCTTCCTTCACCCCCTCTGCCAAAGCCATGTACTCAGCCTCGGTAGTGGAAAGAGCCACTGTAGCTTGCAACATCGATCTCCAACTAACGGGGGCACCGTGTACACAGAACACATATCCCGTAGTAGATCGTCGTCTGTCTAGATCGCCCGCATAATCAGAGTCCACAAACCCATTCACCTGACATGTATTTCCACTAAAACACAATCCTGTGTCGCTGGTACCCTTCAGGTACCTAAGGATCCACTTCACAGCTTCCCAGTGTGTCTTTCCAGGATTAGCCATAAACCTGCTCACAACACTAACTGCTTGTGAAATGTCCGGACATGTACACACCATCGCATACATCAAACTGCCAACTGCACTAGCGTAAGGCACCTTCTCCATCAGTGCTTTCTCTTCCGCTGAAGTGGGAGATTGCTTTCTAGAGAGCCTGAAATGGGGAGCCAACGGAGTTGCCACCGATTTAGCATCTTGCATCCCAAATCTCTGCACAACCCGCTCAATGTAGCTTTTCTGGCTCAGGAACAAAGCACAATTTTTCTTCTCTCTTCTAATCTCCATACCCAGTATTTTCTTAGCAGCGCCCAAATCCTTCATCTCAAACTCTTTTCCAAGTTGAGATTTCAGTCTATCTATCTCCACCTTGCTCTTCGAGGCAATAAGCATGTCATCCACATACAACAGAAGATAGATATACTCACCTCCAGGAAGTCTCCGAATATAGAAACAGCAGTCATATTCACTTCTGGAATAATCATGCTTCAGCATGAAAGAATCAAACCGCTTGTACCACTGTCGAGGAGATTGCTTCAATCCATAAATGGATTTCCTCAAGCGATAAACATGATCCTCTTTATTCTCAACCTTATAGCCCTCAGGTTGACGCATATAAATCTCCTCCTCCAAGTCTCCGTGCAGGAAGGCGGTTTTTACATCGAGTTGTTCCAGCTCAAGATCACCATGAGCAACAATACTCAACAGCACCCGAATAGAAGTGTGCTTCACTACTGGAGAGAAAATCTCATTGTAGTCCACTCCCTCCTTCTGTGCATATCCCTTGGCTACTAACCTCGCCTTGTACCTGATCCCACCGAGCTCAGAATTATCCTCTTTCTTCTTGTAGATCCACTTACAGCCAATAGCCTTCTTTCCTTTGGGCAATGGAAGAACCCCTTCCAAAACTTGATTCTGGTACCGTATCATCCTCTGCTAGTGCGCACCCAACCAAGTTTGTCTGCCCATAATGCTTCAAGGGCTGATCTGACCCCAGCTTTTGAACTTTCTTGTATGCTCGCTTTGGCCTAGTGGAAGCCAAATCATCCGCGAGCCGCTGTTGGTGTAATACCTCTACATTCTCTTGATCAAGAGCCCCGTGCTCAGACGCCTCATCACTCTGCTCCTGAGTGTCTCCATGATCTGCCTCTTGAACACGACTAGAACCTGATTGATCCTTAAGTTCTATCTCGATCACCTGAGACTTGACCGTCTCATTTTCATCGTCACCAGGCATTAATGTAGCTTTAAACTTAGCTGCCATGGAATACTCATCAAAGACAACATCCCTGCTGATTATGAACTTTGAATTTTCTAAGCACCACAGGCGATAACCCTTCACTCCTGTTGCATACCCCAAGAATATTACCTTCTTGGCCCTTGCATCAAGCTTTCCCTCGCTGACGTGATAGTATGCTGTGCATCCAAAAGTTCTGAGTCTCTCATAATCTGCATGTTCCCCAGACCATAGTCTGTATGGAGTATCTCCACCTAAGCTCGAATGTGGAGATCGATTTATGACATGAAGAGCTGTAAACATCGATTCTGCCCACCATTCTCTGCCTAACCCTGCATGTGACCGCATGGACATCGCTCGCTCTCGCAGCGTGCGATTCAGTCTCTCCGCGACCCCATTCTGCTGCGGTGTATTTCTGACAGTCCAGTGCCTAGCAATTCCCACCTGGTCACAGAACTTCTTGAAGACACCATCTGTATACTCTGTACCGTTATCAGATCTCAAAGTCTTCAATTTCTTTCCCGTACTGTTTTCAACCATTGCTTTCCACTTCTTGAACGTTTCAAACACCTCATTCTTATGCTTTAAGAAATAAATCCAAGCATATCTAGAATAATCATCAATAAACGTGACATAGAATCTGGAGCCTCCCTTGGAGGTAACTGTAGCTGGTCCCCAGACATCCGTGTGCACATAATCCAAGATGCCTCTGCTCCTGTGTTTGCTAGCCCTGAACTGAATTCGGTGTGTTTTCTCGTACACACAATGCTCGCAAAATTCCATGCAAGGCTTCTTCAAGTTCTTTAGCAGACCTTCTTGACAAAGCAGATCTAGGCCCTTCTCTGACATGTGTTCGAGTCTCTTGTGCCATAACCGGGTGTAGTCCCCTGGGTTATTACTAGTTCCATCTACTCCAACTGCCGCACTTCCTGTCACCGTTGTGCCCAAAAGCGTATATAGATTCCTCTGACGGATAGTCTTCATCACAACTAAAGAACCCCGAACAACCTTCTTGACTCCATTCCAAGTGGTAATTTTGCATCCACTGGAGTCCAAAACACCCTCGAAAATGAGGTTCTTACACAATTCCGGGACATGTCTCACATCCTTCAAGGTTTTGATAGCCCCATCATGCATCCTGATTCTGATCGAACCGACCCCCACTGCTTTGCAGGAATGATTGTTTCCCATCAAAACAGTTCCACCATCTATTTCCTCATAGGTAGTAAACAACTTCCTATTCGGAGACATATGATAAGAGCATCCCGAATCAAGTATCCACTTACCGAAGCTTTCCTCATCACCCGTGGCATTGAAACAGTCGCCGACATCCCCTTCCTGTGAAGCAAAACTAGCTTCTTGTGTCCCTTGTACCTTCCCGTGGTTGTCGTTCTTGTTCTTCTTCCAATTTGTTTTCTTGTTAGGGCAATTCGCTTTGAAATGCCCTAGTTCCCCGCACTTAAAACATGATCTGTCTGCAGGAGGTTTTGAACTGGATCTAGCCTTTCCTCCCTTGCCTTTCCCTCGATCATTTGTCTTGCCCCTCGTGTACAGCCCCTGTGCCTGCTCCTTGCTCCCACTAGTAGTCATCCCACTAGTTGCAATCTTTCGAAGATCATCCGCCAGGAGTGAAGTCCTGGTCTCATCCATCGTCAGATTGTCGCCCATGAGCATCAAGGTTTGTACAAGATTTTCATACGATTTTGGCAATGATAGAAGTAGCATGAGAGCTTGATCCTCATCTTCCACCTTCACATCAATATCCTTTAAGTCCGATATGCACCTATCAAACTTGTTTATATATTCCTGGATAGGTGTACCTTCCTCCATCTTGCAAGTGTACAATTTGGATTTCAAGTAGATCCGATTCGTTAGAGTCTTCGTCATGAAGTTCGCCTCTAACTTCAACCACACTCCCGCGGCGGTTACCTCACTGTCCACCAAGAAAGCAACATCCCTCTCAAGGCAGAGAATGATCAACGCTCGTGCTTCGAGATCTAACTCTTCCCAATCCTCATCCGACATGTCTTCGTGCTTCTTTCCTTTACCCGCCAAAGCTTTGTGTAGCTTTTGTGAGATTAGCAAATTCTTCATTTGCATCCTCCAATAGGAAAAATCATTCTTCTCATTGATCTTTGCTATCTCATACTTTCCTATCTTGACCATACCACTTGTAGACATCATTTTCAGCTTGTTTCAAGATTTTGTTTCTCTCAGTAATTTCGTCGAACACCTGGTATGCGCCTCTGCCAGAACCAGCTTAATACCCCTCAAATTTGAGCTCAACCACCCGAATTTGATATCAAGCTCTGATACCAATTGTTGGTATCATATGCAATTCATACAATATAAAACCAATGCAGAGGAAGCAATTTATATCATAGCACACACTACCAAGAAACGTCCACAATAAATGAGACAAGAGATTTACGTGGTTCGGAAAATGCCTACGTCCACGGGAGCAACACTAATTGTAATATTGAAGAACTTCGACGATTCGCACAACCCGCGAACTTGTCACACAATGAATCGAGAATTACACCTAAGAACGAGATCAACCTCTCACTCTCATACACTCTCTAACCCACTCTAAATACCGCTCTTCTCGGACCTCACAATCTCTCGTGTATCCCAACCCTGCTGTATCTCTGTTTTTCCCCCACAAGCAGTACGCAAGAAGCTTCTGTTTTTGCTACTTGTTTCTGTTCTGTTTTCTTGTTACAAAAACAGCCGCCCCTGTTCTATTTCAAAGCTAGACATAAATAGAGAGTCATGGGCTTGATTTAAAGTTGGTTTGGGCCTAATAATGTTAAGGCCCACTTAAATCCTACATATCTAATATATAGTATGTTGTATTTTCTGAATTTTATCTCGCAAATTGTAATAATATATATTTGAGCTTGCAAGTTGTAAGTGGTGTTGTTTGGGTCCCCTCTTCTCTTAAGATTGTATTTGGCATTTTTTTTATCGTATCAGGTTGTGTTTTCTTTTAGAAATAAATTTATCATTCGAAAATGTGGTATAAATTAAATTAGTATAATTATTTTTTAAATCTCTTTTTTTTATCCCTCTACCATGTCTAAATTATAAATTTATCATTGTTTTTCTCCTTTATCTCACTTTAAGAGGGATAATATTATCCCTCCTTGGAGTAGAATGAAGGAGAAAAACAAGGATTAATTTATAATTTAGATAGAAGGGTGGATAAAAAAGAAGAAATTTAAAGATTAATTATGCTTTTATCCCACATTTTCATTCTATCACTATGTAATTTGTTATCCCAAGATTTTGTATATTTGATAAACATTCATTTTATGTGTCTTTTAGTAGTCCTATAATTGTTTATTAGTTAGTTTAATTTTGTATTCGTTTTGAGTCGTTTTAGTGTACAATGTTAATTTCATATTTTAATGTAGTTTTCATATTATTCTTTAGGATAATTGGATAATTAACTTGGAAAACATTATATTAATGTTTGTCTCGATAGAAGTCTATAATTGCAAACGAATCTAAAATCAAATTTGAAACGAGCGAGAGAACGAGCCAAAAAAAAAAATGGCATATGCAGGACATTGCTAGATCAACAACTGTCGAAGATGTCAGATGTGGTATTCCTGACGAAAGTGGTTTATCATTGGTGATGATACTCCTGATCTGAAAACTCTACCAAAACATATTTTATCTTGAGGATGAAAAACTCCTCAACTTGACTTATTTTGATTTTTCTTAGTTTATTATATTAAATTTTAATTTAATTTTTGTTATAAACTCATTTTCCCCAACTACATTTCCAACATTTTTTTAACTTCCGTTAAAATCCAGTTATAACAAAAACGTAGATGAATTCAAAGACTTCATCCTACGACAATATTAATTAAGTTCAACAATTAATAAAGTATTACAAAAATTCAGATTTTCAAAAAAAATTTAAAAATGTTAAGGTGTTTAATACGTATTTTAAAAATCCTACAAAAATTTTAGTATTCAACAATCTATTAATGTTAATAATTTAAGGATTTTCATAGATTCTACTTTAAAAATATTAATAGAATTTATTATACAAAATCTCTCCTAATCATCAGAGAATTCAACGGATTCTCCGAGAGATTTCAACCGATTCTCCTAGAGAATTCTACAAATTCCACCATCTTTCTCTTATTTAGTGCTCCTACTAGGGATGACAATTTTGCCTAGTACGATCCAAGCCCGACGACAATGAGTCTCCCAAATCCGACCCGATGGATGATGTCATGGCCGGGCTCGGGCCAATATTTAGGTCAAGCATACCCAAGTTCGTCCAAATTCGATCCGAATATTTAAATATATAACATTTAAATTATAAATTTAAAATAATATAAATACTATTATTATCACTAATGTATAATAAAATAAATTAATAGACATATTAAACAAAATATAACTAAAATAATATAAATATTATTATTGTTATTAATGTATAATAAATATAAATTAATAGACATATTAATGAATATTAAAATATATAAAAATATTTTTTAATACATTAATTATATATTTTAATATATTAAAAATAAAAAAAAAAGTATAACAAAAAAGATGTATATCCACCCCAAGCTCGCCGATCCGCATGGACATGGGCTTGATAGAGGTGTCCATTTGAATCGGGACCGTGAACCGTACCGAAAATCGACGGTTCTCGTACTGAAACCATGAGAAACGGTTTTGAACCGGAACCGTTGATTTTGGTTCCGGTTCCAATTTTGGAATCAGAGGTTCGCAGTTTCGAACCGCCGCACCATTTTTTTTATTTCTTATTTTAAAAATATAATATTTAAATATTATATAAAATTGAAATATCAATAATTAAATATAGAGTTGGAAAATGAAAAAAATAAATATAAAATATAAAATAAATTCATTTGAATTTAAAATTGCAATTCAAATTCAATTCAATTCAATACAAATTAAATATAGAGTTGGATACGTAAGCAACTTAATCATAAGTATGAACTTGTAATTAAGCTTAAGTCCTTTTTTTTTTCTTTTCTCCCCCTTAAATTAAAATGTGTATTTTTTTTCTTTTAATAACTTAAATATAAATTTTATTTTATTTTTTAGTAGAACTTCAAATTTTTTCATCAATAAGTTGTATTTTGTTTTTTTTTACAAAATTCAATAACTCTATTTTAATGTTTTAATTTTTTTTATTATTTGTAAGTTATTAATTGTAAATCAAATTTATATAAATGTTATTCGGACAATCTTCTTTCACATTTATTTTTTACTTAAATCAATCTCATTTGTAGATAATAATAATAATAATAATCATCATTATAATCACTCAATATAATTCAAAATATCAAATTCTAGATAATTAAAAATTATATACTATATATTTTAAAGAAAAAAAGTTATTCTCCCTCAAGTAGGAAACATTTATATCTATCTACACAATAAAATAAATTATAGAAATATAAAAAAATAAAATAATAAAAAAAGACTCGAATTGTGGAACCACGGAACCGTTGGTTCCAGAATCAAACCAGGAACCGTGGAACCGAACCGAAATCGGAACCGTCTAACTTTTTGACCCGTTCGGTTCCAATTCCAATTTTTGGAACCGTGGAACCGCCTGTTCAGTTCGGTTCGAATCGGAAACCGAACCGTGGACACCTCTAGGGCTTGACCTTGAATTACAAGCCCATTGGGCCATGGAATGGGCTTGGGCCAATCCATAAATCTTGATGTCTGGCTTGGGCAAAGTGAAGTGCAGCCCGGCCCGACCCATTGTCATCCTTAGCTTCGGAATCTATGAATCCATGTAAATCAATGAAAAAAAATATATTTTACAATCTTACCAAATCCATGAAAACTCATTTAAATTAGTATAAAGTCTAACAAACTCGACATGAAGTTTATGGATCCTTTTTCTAAAGGGGAAATAGACTGAAATAGCCGTATTAATATAGCAAACACAAATTTTAACCATCTATAATTTTATAATGAAATAGTAACCACTCTATATTTATTTTTTCTTTATTGCCCTTTCATTAATTAAATTAACATACTTATTCATTAGATTTATTATAGTAATGAATAACTGTTCAAAATGGAAAAGAAAAATTGAACTTCCATTTTTGCAATTAAAATTCCTTATTTTCTCAATTTAATGTTATACTTCTACTTTGAAGATCACTAATTAACGCCATAGTGAGTAATATGGTATGTATAATTCTCTTTTATCTTTTATCTAGCCACCATTTAGTGATTATGAGTGTTTATAATAATAAACACTGATGTGAAATTTAATATGAAAACAGGAGGCCTTTAAAATCTACACTACTGTGTAAGGTTAGAAATTTATAGATTCATTTACTTTTAATTCCTCTGTTGAAGATAAGAATAATGAATTGAGCTTCTGGTTGAGTCTGCACCATGGGACATAATGCGGGGATAAGCCAAAAACTTAATATTGAAGATTTGGGAAAATTCATCATTAGAATTTTGGGAAAACTCATCATTCTGATTTGGCGGCTAACTTCAAGTGATATGCTTTTCAATAATTTGAAAGAGGGGATCGTCGGCTCCAACAAGCTTAAGCACAGGTCGCCGGAGGGCAGAAATGCTACTGGCAGCAACCTTGCGGCTTCCCTCGACGACAAATTGATTATCGAAAATGGTGTCTGAGAGGAGCACGAACACGATTATAATTTGGAAGGACTCACGATTCATATTTGGAGACAACCCTCGAGAGATTCGATAAGTTTTCCATCAATTTCAAGCCAGGACAATGAGTGGAAGCTTAGGAAGATGGAGGAACTATTGTGGGTAATGTCGCTGCCCTCAGTCACAAATTGACTGCCGGAGATGGAGGTCTCGGAGGGAGGAAGAACACGATTACAATTTGGGAATAAGAACACGATTAGAAGTTGGGAGCACTCACGAGTCACGATTAAGATTTTTGGCGGAAGTAGTTACGTGTATATACATTAGAGGGCATTAGAGGATATAATGGTTAAATTTTTATATTTTTATTTACATGGCTAGATTTTGAATTTACTATATACTTATGGTTAATATAGCCCTTTTCTAAATCTACACATTTTTGAAGTCCAAAAAATTCAAACAAAATCTCAATGGAATACACTCTTTAATATAGTTAACATTATTTTCTCATGCTTGTAATTCAAGCTGATAAATTTAATGTTTGGCTAAATTTCATTGCCATTTGTTTCTTAGCTAATCATAAATATAAGCCTCCCCAACTAATTTTATTAGATATAATTTCCACCATCATTTTAAATTGCGAGGACAAATTAACTGTTGGTCTAAAATTATGTGGTTAAACCTGGCTCCTTACGAGCTACCGGCAAGCGGGTAAACTATAATATATATTTTAAAACTTAATAATTTTAATAATAAATTTTTACAGAATAATTATTTTTACCCATAAATAAAAAGATTGTAAATAGATTATTTTAATAAATTTAGAGTGAATTCAAAATTGGTCAAAATTCATGAATATTTTCTCAACTCAACACTATTTTTTTATTTAATTAATAGTACGATCCGAATTTTATCCGAATTGAAATTATTTTAACAGTTCCAATCCGAATTTTACCCACAGACAAACAAGTCTAAATTATAAAGTATCACATTTAAAACTAAAAAAAAATGTGACGCGAACATTATCATAACGAAGAATTTAATGGTGAGATGCTGAACTATCAACTCCAAAACTTATACTCCCTCCGTCCACAAATAACTTGTACACTTAGGTCGAGCACGGATTTTAACGAATGTTATGAATGTGGTGTGAGTGGAGTAAGGGTCCCACAATATTTATGAATTAAATATGTTTATGTGAGTTGAAGAAAAATTAGTGGTTGATTGATAGTGGAATGAGAGTGTCACTTTATTTATAGTTAAATATGTAACGTGAGTGATTAAAAAGGTAATTATAAGTCCAACAATATATGTATAATTATTAAAAGTAGAAGTGCACAAGTTTTTTGTGGACTTAATAAAGTGCACAAATGTGCAAGTTTTTTGCGGACAGAGAAAGTAGTAATTAATTATATTTGCAAGTAATAGAAATTTGAAGTCACTGATTGGACTGGGAGTCTGGGAGACCTCTTTTTTTTGTTGGGTTATTATAAATGATAGATTTGAATCAATCCATCTCTCGTGTTACATAATGATATGGTATGACGTACACTCGATATAATTAGTAGTTTAAAATAGAAAATATATACTCTTTTATATATAATTTAAATTTTAAAAATCTAATCATATTATATGTTACGATATTATTAATATAATAAAAAACATTATATCATTATTATCTCATTCGGATTTGAATGGAGCTTAGAAGTTCAATGATTCAAACATTTTTTTTAAATTAATTTTTAATATTTAATGTTATTTTATTTGTATATGATAAATTTAGAATAGAGTATAATATTTTACGTTTTTAAAACTTTAATATAAATATTAATATATTATAATAATATTTATATTAAAAAAATAATTAAAATAATAAATTTAATTTTATGTGATACTCCCTCTATCCCACTAAAAGTGACTTAGTTTGACCAAAATATTTTCATATTTGGTCAAACTATGTCACTTTTAGTGGGATGGAGGGAGTACGTAAAAGTTAAATATTGAATGTTATGACGACGGACAAGTGAATTTTAAAATTTATACTCCCTCCGTTCCTTAAAAAGATGCACCATTTGATTCGGCACATGTTTTGATAAAATATTGTTGAATTAAAAAATAGTGGATATCGGGACCTGTTGGTCCCAATGAGCAGCTATTGTTACTTAAAAGATAGTAGATATCTGGACTTAGTAGTCCAAGTTTGCCACACAACATCTTGAATCTATCTTCTGCCAGTGCTGTCGTTGACATGTCCGCTCTTTGCACATCCGTGTGGATCTTTACGATCTGCACGGTATTTCTCTCCACATGATCTCTGATGAAGTGTTGTCTCACATCTACATGCTTGCATCTGGTGTGGAAAACGGGATTATGTGTGATAGTGATGACGCTTGTGCTGTCACAGTAGATAAGTACGTCTCTGAGCTGTTGCCTTAGCCACATAATCTGTGCACAGCAGCTGCCAGCGGCCATATACTCAGCTTCTGTTGTAGAGGTTGCCACAGAAGTCTGCTTCTTGAAGAACCACAAGATTAACTTGTTTCCAAGAAATTGACAGGTTTCAGAAGTTGACTTTCTGTCTAGCTTGCAACCTTCATAATCTTTATCTGAGTAGCCAGTTAGTTCAAAGTTATCATCAGAAGAATACCATAAACCTAGATTCGTAGTGCCTTTGAGATAACGAAGAATCCTCTTAGCAACTTCCAAGTGCGATTCCTTTGGATTGACTTGATATCTGGCACAAACTCCTACTGCAAAACTAATGTCAGGACAGCTAGCTGTTAAATAAAGTAGGGAACCAATTATACCTTGTACTGAGTTATGTTGGCTAGTTTCCCTTCTGTATCTAAGCAAATCAGGTCACTGGTCTGCATTATAATCTTAATAGGTTTGTTGTCTTTGACTCCAAACTTCTCATTTAGCTCTTTGACATACTTGCTTTGATTAATGAAGATCCATGTGGGTGATTGTTTGACTTGAAAGCCTAAAAAGAAATTCATTTCACCAATCATAGACATTTTATATTTGTGTTTAATTATATCAGAAAATTTATCGCATAAATATGGAGATTTGGACCCAAAGATAATGTCGTCAACATAAATCTGTAAGCTGAGGATGAAGTTCTGCACTTTGATTGTGAACAGCGTCTTATCCATACAACCATGCTTAAAGCCAGACTCCAGCAGGAATGTTGACAATGTCTCATACCACGCTCTGGAGCTTGTTTAATACCATACACTGCCTCTGTCAATCTGTAAACCTTGTTGTCATCTGCTACTTCAAACCCAGGCAGTTGTTCCACATAGACTTCTTCTTCGATTATTCCATTGAGGAATGCACTTTTGATGTCCATCTGGAACACCTTGAACTCTAAAACGCTGCATACGCTAGGAAGAGTCAAATTGCTTCAAGTCATGCAATCGGGGCGAATGTTAGATCGAAGTCAATGCCTTCCTGTTGACAGTAGTCTTTGGCAACCAATCTAGATTTGTTTCTTACCACCTCGCATGATTCATCTATCTTGTTCTTGAAGATCCACTTGACGCCAATGACTCCTTGATGACTTGGACGATCTACCAGATATCACACTTCATTTCGCTTGAACTCGTTAAGTTCTTCTTGCATGGCTTGTGTCCAATCTGCATCTCTAAGAGCTTCATCTACGTCTCGTAGTTCTGTGTGGGAGAGATAGCAGCTAAGCAATGCACTTTCTTCGTGCATCCTTCTGGTCTTAAAACCTTCTTCTGGGTTCCCAACAATGAGTTCTGATGGATGAGCATCAATCCACCTTCTGCGTCGAGTCATTTCTTCCTCAGACACTTCAGGTTCTGCATGAGGAGTTGGTTCCTCAAATTCAGGGTGTTCTGTAGAAGCAGTAGAGACAGGGTTGTAAAAAACATCATAATTAAGATCGATGTTACCCATTTTTTCTGCCAACAAGTTTGGGTTGACAACTTCTGTGTGATCTGCTTCTGTTGATTGAACTTGTGCTGAATCACCAGCTGGTTCATTCTGTGGTTGCAGATCAACAGAAGCTTTGTTAGGAACTGCTTCTGTGCTTGCTAGTTCCTCTTCTGCAGCTTGTGGAGCTATGTAATCTTGTTTTGTGGGCTCTGGAACAGATTGCACTGGTTATGTTCACCCTTGATTTGAGCACTCTCATTTTGTAGTTTGTTCTGCTTCCTCGTCTTCTCTGAGGCTCCATTTGAAGATGTCATCCACGATCTGGGATGTGGAACTCCTCAATCTGTGTGCATGTTCTGTATTTGCTTCTTCTGTAACCCTGTGGAAGATAACAGATTCATCAAAAAAAACACGAGGTGTTACTTTTAGAACATGGGTAGTCTTATTAAAAATTTTCTTGCTTCTGCTTTGCTATCAAAAGTTTTTAATTGAGATTTCTCATTGTTGTGTATGTAACGCTTGCAACCGAAGGCACGAAAGTGTTTGATTTGAGGCTTCATGTTGTTCCATGTATGGAGTTTTCCCTTGATGAGTGGTAACCGCTGATCTGTTCTGGGTGTAACATGTTGTGTTGACTACTTCTGCCCAGAACTTCTTCGGAAAATTTGTCTCGTTGAGCATGCTCCTCATTGCTTCCTTCAATGATCTGTTGCAGCATTCTACTACGCCGTTTTGTTGTGGAGTTCGAGCAGCTGAGGTCTAGTGAACTATTCCCATCCTTGAGCAGTATTCGTCCATCATCTGGTTCAAAACTTTTGTTCCTCGATCTAATCTTATTGACATAATACTTCTCTTTTTGAGTAGTGAGATGGGTGAGCAATTCTGGCAGCTTCTCCAACGTCTCCTTCTTCTTAAACAGAAAGACAACCCAGGTGAATTTAGAAAAAATATCAATAACAACGAGGGTCTACTTTCTACCGTTTATACTCAGGGGAGTGATTGGACCAAATAGATCCATGTGAAGAAGCTCCAATGTTTGACTTGTTGAATGTGCAGCTTTGCTGGGAAATGAAGATTATGTTTCCCTACTTGGCATGCATCGCAAATGTGGTTTCTTTTGAACACCTAATCTGGTAATCCCTCAACCAGCTTCTCTCTTGCGAGTTTGTTGATGGTTTTGAAGTTCGGGTGGCTCAGTCTCTTGTACCATAGCCAACTAAGTTCTGTTGTGGTCTTTGTTACCAAGCAAGTTTCTTAATCTGTATTCTACTAAACATATATACAGCTTGTCCAACATAATTCCGGTAAGGATTGTAGCTCCTTCCTTATCTATAACCACACACATGTTAGCTTTAAAGACAACTTGTTTCCAGAAGCACAAAATTGGCTAACAGAAAGCAAGTTGTGTTTAAGACCATCTACGAATGAAACATTACTTATCGTGGTCTTACCAACTATGAGGTCTCCATAACCTTTTGTATAGCCTTTGGTGTTTCCACCAAAGGTTACCGTTGGACCATTTCGCTCGACATAGTTGGACAGCTTCTCTCGATCACATGTCATATGCATCGAGCATCCGTTGTCGATGATCCAGACAACACCTCCAGCAGCGATGCTTCTCCTTTGGCTTCTTCCTCCCTACAAATAACAATACTTAGCAACCCATTATGGCAATAGGTGTTTTGTTAGTAGCATAAGTTCCAACTGGAACCCATAAATGACGAGAGAAAAATGAGTTAGAGTTAGATTTGATCTATCGACCCCTAAAGTCAACGAAGATCTGTCCCTTCTCTGTCTCTTTCTGTGTTCTGTTCTGTTTGGATGGAGTTCCCTTCTTCTGCTGTTGTCGTTGCTTAAGTAGTTTTGTTCATCTTGTGTTCTGCTATCTTGGAATTGATTTCTATGCAACTGGCTTCTTCTGTGAAGCTGTTGTTTTGAAAGTTGAAGTCTCTTTTTGTGTGTGAGTTACCTTCTTCCCGACGCCTTACTTCCCATTGAAGATCGTAGCAGGTTCTGGTTGTTTCTTGTTGTTCTGTTTGATTAGGATAGTTTGCGGCTATTTGACCGGGTTCTGTAACTTCACAATCTGATTGGGTAGGGTCTTCTTGCTCTGTTATGTTATTTTACCTTTTCCCTTCCCTTGAGCTTTAACAAATTCTCGTTTGTTGGTTGGTTTGTGTTATGTGCAACCTATGCCCTTCATGTCGGCCTTTTTGTATCTTTCGACGATGTATTCTCTCATCATGTCTCCATTTCTATAGAATTTGTTGATGTACTTCTTTTCTTTCTCAGCCTTTTTCGCCAGTGCATCATACCTTGCTAGGAGATCGTTGATTTTTGCTTTCAATGTAGTGATCTCCTTGTCCTTGTCTGTGATCTGTTTGGACAGATCATGTTCACGTTCTGTGAAAGCTTTGGTGACATCCTTCATCTATGTGAAGGTTGTTTCCAGAAACTTGTTCCTATTTTATAGACATTCAACCATTTCTCGTAGTCTTTTACAATCTTCGAGAATTTGTATAAACTCTTCCCATGAGATTCTTATGGGGTTCTCCATCATAATTTCTTCTTCTTCATTTTCTTGATATGTGGCTTCTTCGCTAGCATAATCATATATAGGTAAGTTAGATAAATTAGATGAACGTAGGTTTACCTCGGATTGATCTAATCTGTTGTCCATCCCGACGTAAAATTCTCCATCAATTTCTACTATGACTTCTTGAGCAAAGATAGTCTCGTCATTATCTGATGAAGAATCAGAGAAAGTTCCCGCTGGAACATGCTGCATTTTCCTCAGCAATCATAGTTTCCTCTGCTCCTTGAGCTTTTTGTCTCGTTTCGCTCTGAGCTCTTCAAGTTTTGTCTGACTCAGTTCTGGACTGTCAGTCTTGAAGTGACCTTTCATGTTACAACCAAAACATGTGACATCATCAAAATTGGCTCTTGGAATATTCGTTGACTTTACCTGGTCAGACTGGTCAGGTTTGTCTTTTTGTTGTCTGCTGAAATTCCTTCTATCTTTGCAGAATCTCTAATGTTTGTTTGTCCTAGATTCTAGCTTTTACAGAAGCTTTACCATCATGGCAAAGTCAAGAGCAAATTTGTCTTTCCCTATTGTCTCATTAGTGGATGTAGACGCTTTAGGGTTTTCTGATGGGGCTCCTTTGAAGGCAACCTCCTTTTCGTTTTTTTTTTCTGGTTGCCTGCTTATGGAAGCTTCAGTTGCTTCCTGAATCCTGCGCACCTCAAACTCATTTCCTGTAAGAGCATTAAATAGCTCCTTAGAAGTCATAAAGTTAAAATCTGGGCGCATAGGATAAACAACATAATAAACATGCCAATTAGGTGGCAAGACACAAATAACTCGAAGGTTTAACTCCCTTTGGGTGTATTTTCTTTTGTTGATCGTGAAAATCTCCAGGGTGATTCTGGTGAATTTGATCTTCATTTGCTCGATGGTTTCAGACGACAGCATCTTGAATTCTTCGAACTTTGTGCATGCTTGAGACAGCTTGTTCTCAAGCATTTCTTCTGATCCGATGCACAAGGCCTTGAGAGCGTCCCACATCTCTTTTGTTGTTTTGAG
Organism: Leonotis leonurus; assembly: GCA_026898415.1. NCBI lineage: Eukaryota > Viridiplantae > Streptophyta > Magnoliopsida > Lamiales > Lamiaceae > Leonotis > Leonotis leonurus. Next base: position 2,171,828 of record JAPKLX010000011.1, read on the forward strand.
ATCTCGGATGGTTTTAAGATAGATCCCTTTTACTGTGTTAGAGATTATCCCTTTTGCATAATTTTCCAGGCCAGCTTCATTCCTTTCTTCTGTTGTGTAGTCTCTAGAGTTCTTTAGAAACTTCACATAGACTACAAAAGCTTCTGGCCCTTTTCCATCCTCGATCATCGTTTTATATGTATCATAGATGGGAGTCGGTCCATTCTCGATCACATCCCACATCAGGATGTGATGTGCTTCAAGACACATTCGTATTCTAAAACTCGAGTCTTTGTAACCGTGGATTGAAAACTCCTCACATGCTCTCACAACGTTGGAATCCATAATCAACATATGGTTAGTGAATGAGATGATATGAATGAATGGTTTTCACAAGATCTATCAAGAATGACCACGGATTGTAAAATCTGGTGAAATAGAAACAGTGATCAAGTTAGATACACTGCTCTGATACCACTTGTTGGTCCCGATGAGCAGCTATTGGTGTATGGGTGAAGGGGAATACACCAATGTATACTTTTTCGATTTATTGCTAAGTTATCAGGAACATAATAGATGAACACACATCACAGAAGACTGGCGTTCTGTTAGTCAAGTTTTGTCTTTAGAAAACACAGAAGACAACTCAAATTGTTATGTTCTGTAAACCTGTTTTGTCCTCACAAAAGGAGACACAGAATGTGCGGAATTTGGTGGTTAAATCTGTTGCTCAATTAATGAAAACCTTTTATTTTAAGCCAAGTGTTCTTTAAATGATTGTTTACAGAATATGCACTACACAAAATATGATGATGATATAAAGTGCAGAAAGTAAGAGCTATAAAGTAAGAACACAAAGTTTAACGTGGTTCGGGAAACACCTCTACGTCCACGACTATCAACTCGATAGTAAATTCACTAACTGTGAAAAGTCTCCTCACTTGTTTAGACTGACAAAGAACCAGTCGCTACAATAAATTCAAACTTGACTTGTGTGGTGCACAAAGAAAGTCGTGACTTATCACTTACTGGGTTTACAAGAGTGATAGTTCTTCCTTAAGCTTGAAGGCTAGAGGAAGATAAGAACTAAAATTACAGTGCTCGGATCTAAATACAATTTAATTCTATGTGAGGTGTGAGTTCTAGCTTAAGATAAATCTTTGAGTAGCTAAGAACTGAGATTCTAAGATAGCAGAAAAGCTAAGTGAAGTAAGTGTGAGCGTTGAACCAACTCCATACACATAACATACTACATTTTGTGCTCGTAAAACACTTAAGCAAAATCTAAATGTGTGTTTCGATAACCATCATCAAAACTATTACATGGGGTTCCCAACAGGACCCACAAAAAGGTACTCCCTCCGTCCCATTCAAGATGGCTCATTTTGCCATTTCCGTCCGTCCCAAGAAGATGGCTCATGTCCTTTTATAGCAATTTTTTTAGGAGAGATATGTATTGAATAAGTAAAAAGAAGGAGACTTTATTGGTATGCGTGCGCAAAAGAAATATGGGTCATCTTGAGTGGGACAGAGAGAGTATTATTAAGTATTTTAATTGTAGAAAGTAGATTTGGAGACCCACAAAAATGTATTATTAAGTGTTTTAATTGTAGAAGATGCATGTTTTTAAGTAAATTAAAGGTGGGGCCATGTCAAAAAATAGAAGGTACATGTTTTTAAGGAACAAGCGAAAATGATAAAAATGTGCATTTTTTAAGGAACATATGCATTTAAAATGATTTTTTCTGGTATTTGACTTTGTTGGAATGAGATCTTGTATTCCACAATTGTGTTCCATATTTCTTGTCCCATAATTAAATTTATCATTTTAATTAATTATTTTTTAAAATAAAAAAATTATTATGATATAATGTATCATAATTAACAATTATTTAAAAAATCACAATTTTTAAAAATTACATACTCTATTTTTGAATTTATGAACTTTAAGAATCAATTAAGAGTGATATTAAATATTAAAAAATAATTATAAACCCTATTTGAGGTGAGATAAACCCTAATATTATGTATAAAATTAAACTAAAACATATAAAATTGAAATAAAAAAAAATAAAATTTAACTATGGGATATAGAAGATGAGACACAAATATGGGACATATAATGTCGTCCCGACTTTGTGTGTGAAAAACGTTCCGACTTCCGTTTGACGCTCTCACACTATAAAACCTATGAGATTGTTGGCCTTTTGAATCAGAGAAGATAGAAAATCTTGTAGAAATTATATCAAAATGGAATTTCTACTCTTACTCATCTTGGCTCTTCCCATAATCATCGTCATGCTCATCCTCAATCTCCAAACACAAAATCCTAAACACGCACCGGGCCCACGAGGGCTGCCCTTGATCGGCAATCTGTACCGATTCGAGCCCACCCACACGTATCTCCACCGCCTCTCCACCAAGTACGGTCCCGTCATGTCCCTCAAGCTTGGCTCCCGCCGAGTGGTGGTCATCTCCTCAGCCGAGGCTGTAAGAGAAATAATTCAATCCAACGACGTCGCTTTCTCCAGCAGACCGGCTCTCGTAGGTCTGCGGAGGCTGTCCTACAACGGCCTCGGCGTCGCTTTCTCGCCTTACAGTGACGCGTGGAAGGCGCTGAGGAAGCTCTCTTCCCTTCATTTCTTCAACTCCAAGAAGCTTCAAAATTCTCGGCCAATTATGAGAGACGAAGTGTCCCTAATGATGAATAGGATAAGCATGGATGCTACTTCTTCCAAGGAGATCGATTTGCAAGAGATAACGATGTCCTATACTACCAACATCTTATGTAGAGTAGCGTTCGGGAAGAGTTACGGAGAGGAAGGCTACGAAAGGAACCCTTTCTGCAGCCTTCTGTCCCAAACAGAAACCGTTCTCTCTAGTTTCTTTGTCGAGGATTATTTTCCTTTGTTTCGATGGATCGATCACCTCTCCGGCATGGCCACCATGCTCCACAAGACCTGTCACGACATGGATTCTTTCTTTGAAGAATTGATTCAAGAGCATACCAGTCCAAATAGGCCTAAATCTATGGAAGGAGACATCATTGATATCATGCTTGGGATGAAAGATGATGGATCCTCTTCGTTTCATCTCACTCTCGACAAAATCAAAGCAATACTTATGGTATAGTGTATGCATGGTTTAATAGAATATATGTGTGTGTGTGTGTAAGACATACTTAATTTTATGTACAGGATTTAATTATGGGAGGCAGCGATGCACCTGCGGCTGCCATAGAGTGGGCGTTGGCGTCGTTGATGAAGAAGCCATTGGAGATGAAGAAAGTGCAAGCAGAGATAAGGCAAGTGGCCGGGAAGAAAGATATGGTGGATGAAGTAGACATAGAAAAGTTTCCCTACTTTAAGGCAGTTGTAAATGAAACTATGAGATTGTTTCCACCTGGTCCACTTTTAATCCCAAGGGAGACTATCCAAAAATGTAGTGTAAAAGGTTACGAAATTGAAGCTAGAACTACGGTGTATATCAGCGCCTGGTCTATCGGAAGGGACCCGACGACGTGGAGAGACGCGGATGAGTTCTTGCCGGAGAGATTCTTGGATAGTGAGATTGATGTGAGGAGTAGGAATCCGGAGGTGATTCCCTTCGGAATAGGGCGGAGAGGATGTCCGGGAATGGGAATGGGGATGGCTGAAGTGGAACTTGCATTGGCAAATCTGTTATACAAATTTGAATGGGAGTTGCCAAGTGGAATGAAACAAGAGGACATTGATTTCGATTCCCGGCATGGATTGGCAATGCACAAGAAAAATGTTCTTCGTCTTGTGCCTAAGCTTGCATTGTTCTAGATTCTACTACTACTATATAATTAATAATTAATAATTAATAATTAATGTTATGCCTGCTCATACCACACTTATATATTTCAATAACTAGGCTTGTATGAATTTGTAAGCTACGATATACTATATAGTTAGGGATATCCTAGTTATATTAATTAATGGTCGTTGTGTTATCTTAATACTATGTTGTAACTTCTGAATTTTATCTCTCTGTAATAATATTTGGTTTGCAACTTGTAAGTGATGTTGTTTCGGGCCCCTCATCCCTTAAGATTGTCTTTGGCATTTGTTCATTGTTTCTTCTAAGAGAAAATGATTGAAATGGATTCGATTGTACGAGAGGATGATCAGTCATATTAAGACTGAGACACTGTCCAAACTCCTATGGGGTAGCATTTGGCTTATTTTTATGTTGCTTCGTATCTAAATGTACTAATTTCTTCATTAATTGTAACAGTTATTTGCTTATTCGAGAAGATGATCAACCATACTGAAATTGAGACACAAGTCAATTGGTAATTCTTTCAAATTATTGCAAAATATTGAGATTTCAAGGCAATGCACTCTAAGTCATTGTTCCCTCGACCGGCTCAACTCCAAATATACTATCGATGGGAAAAATATTCAAGGAAAATATTCTTCATTTATAACTACCGCTTAAAATAAATTCCCTTCATCCTACAAAAAATATCTTGATTTGACCAAATATATGAGAACTTTTTAATCAAACAGTTGATTACTTAATAAAAAGAATAATTAAGGAAATATAAAGAAAGGATGACTAGCTATTATTTTACTATTTCTCCCTTCCGCTAAAAGCTAACACAAGAAAGTAAAATTGTTTGTTAAAAAAGTAAGAGCTACTATTTAAGGTAATTTTTTTCTTTTTAAGAAAAAATTGGACTTTTAATAAAACAATTCAAAAATGCGACAATTTTTAATGGAAGGAAAAGAAATCTAATATTTGATGTGATTAGTATTTTATTATGATAAGGAGGAATTTAATAGTGACTGTGAGATGCGGAACTCAACCCCAAACATGTACTACATTAATATGTAATGCCCGACATTGATGCTATTTTGAACCACACTCATTCTCCACTCATTTTCACCAATTACATTTCCAACATTTTTTTTCAATTCCGTTAAAATCCAGTTATAACACAAACGTAGATGAATTATTTTTCCATCCTGTCCTATAAATTCAAAGACGTCATCCTACGACAATTAATTAAGTTGAACAATAATAAAGTATTTGGTTTACTTGGGATCTTAATTAATACATCCATCCCCTAACTAATTAATTGAAGACGACGGGAGGTCATGAAATCATAAGTTTAGATGTTGCTGTTCCTTTGCTGGCTAGGTTTAATTTAATACAGTTACATTATTTTCTCATGCTAGCTTGTAATTCAGGCTGATAAAATTTAATGTTTGGCTAAATTTATTTGTCATTTTTTTCTTAGCTTACCCATATATGTAAGTCTTACTAATCATAAATATAAGCCTACCCTACTAATTTGTTAGGCATAATTTCCACCTTCATTTTAAATTGTGAGGACAAATTAACTGTTGGCCTAAAATTATAAATATTTAATAATATATTAATAGGTGGTTTTGTTTAGTTGCCAAATATAATCCCAAATTAATTAAGGACGAGGGTCTCAAATCATGAATTTAGAATTTGGACCTTATTATGTCCCACTTTTTGTTTCTAATGTCTATATATATTAATAGTTAGTTTAAATTTTTATAATTATAAAGTGAGGTCCATTAATCCAATTAGAAATACAAGAAAAATGACATTAAGTGACGTAAGTATTAACAAATAGAGATATATCCTCAGTAATTTGTAAAAAAATAGTTTCAGTGACAATTTTTTTGGTCGTCATCACCTCTCATTATTACTTCTCTAGTTATTTATATGTGTCAATAATAACGATATATACACTTTTTACTCTCATTAAATGTATGTTTTCTTGTAGTGTAGAGTTTGTTGTCATTATTATTTAGCTACAATTATGTTTTTTGGATGTGTATTTTGATATATGGTTTATTTTTGACGAATCAAATCAAATTTAAATTTAAATTAAAAAATAACCATATCAAATAAAAAATTAAATTAGCCAAATCAAATGTAATTCGATCAATTTGGTTCGATTTATCTCAATATTTTATTTTGTAATTAATTTCGTTTAAATTTTTAAAATTATCAATTATTAAAATATAATCATTCATATATGTCATCAATAACTTTCCTGTAGTTAAAAAATTAAAATTTCAACTTTAAAAAGTTCATATGAGTCATAAATCACAAAACTACGCTTTTCATAAATGAATGTAATAGTTTGAAAAATATTATTTCATCCGTCCACAAATTTATTATCATCCATTTTGTCATTTGGGTCATCCATAAATTTATTACCCGATTCTTTTTCCTTTTTTTAGGTAAATGAACTCATCTATTTTTGAGATACAATTTAATTAAATATAATAAATTAAACCGTTGACAAACTTCATTTAATTTAATACAATTAAAACACGTAATGGTGGGCGGATGAAGGATTAAAATCTTATCACATTCATATTGAGATAGAAAGAGAAGATAAAAAATGGAAAGTGATGATATCATATGATCCCCAAACACACAGAGGACGAAGCTTAGCAACAACTAGAGAGTAGAGAAAGAGAGTCTGAAATTCAAAGTATGGAAAGCGTAGCAAGAAGGCGAAGAGCATTCTTCTTATGCATTGTCATTCCAGGCAGAGCCTCAAAATCAATGTCTTTTTCCTTCATTCCAAGAGGCAATTCCCACTCAAATTTGTACAAAATATTAGCCAATGCAAGTTCCATTTCAGCCATCCCCATTCCGATTCCGGGGCACCTTCTCCGGCCTATTCCAAACGGAATCACCTCCGGATTATGACCGATCACGTCGAGGTCAGAATTCAAGAATCTCTCAGGCATGAACTTATGTGCACTTTCCCATGTGGTGGGGTCAGTTGAGATAGCCCACACATTTATATAAACCATAGTTGCAGCTTCAATCTCATAACCACTTATGCTACATCTGTGAGTAGTTTCTCTTGGTACTACAAGTGGAGCAGGTGGATACAATCTGAGGGTCTCTTTGATAACTGCCCTCAAGTATGGAAGTTGGGCTATGTCTTGTTCGTCTATCAAATCTTTCTTTCCCACCAGCTGCCTTATATGTGCTTGAACTTTCTTCAACAACGCAGGGTTTTTAATCAAAGCAGTCATCGCCCACACTAGAACACTCGAAGTTGTGTCACTAGCTCCGGCTATTATATTCTGTAAACAGTATATATGCACCCAACACATTAATATGTATATAAAGAGCTTATTTGGTAGTTTGTATACAAGGGGATAAGATTAAGTTATGACACTAAATCATGTTTGGTAGTAAATATTATAAATATGTCGGCCGTTATAAAATAATGAGTCCACTGTAAGAAAATATACATTTAAGTTGCGTGAATGTGTCCAAACTATGGTGCCGGAAAATACGATATTCTCTTCTTCCATAAAAGTTTGATACTTTGATAAAGAAAAATAATTTACAATTAATTTAATCAATGTGTTAGATATTTTTATGGAATGAGCTAGAGAGTACAAATAATGATTTATATTAATTATATCCGGTTTAATTTAATGTATGCATGCATGGAAGAATCGAATGAGATCATCTATTATTTAATAATGGTGTAATATTTTCTACGGTATTAAATATATAATGATTTTATCATGTAATAATAGATGTCACGATTATGTGAAAGAATACCCTACCCTGATTGTGAAATAATATCCTAGAGTGAACATAAATAATAATATTTCAAGAAAAGCTGTTTATGACCGAATTTAAGTTTTTGAGTGTCAAATTCAGACTATGTCGAGAAGAAAATAAAGTTGAGGTGTATATTTGTGCGATTAATATAATAGTCAAAATTGGAAAAATATACCATAAGTAGGGCTTTGATGTGGTCCATGGTAAGGTCGATTGATGACGATCCCTTCCTTTTAATCTCAAGCAAAATATCAATAATATCTTCTTCGTCCATAGATTTTGGCCTATTCAGATTGGTGTGCTCTTCGATGAGTTGTTCATAGAATGAATCCATGTCTCTGAAGTTCTTGTCCAGCTTCCTTCTCATTCCACTCAAGTTGTCCATCCATCCAAACCATGGCAAATAATCCTCAACGAAGAAACCTCCAAGAACTGACTGAGTTTCTCGAAGAAGGTCGAAGAAACGATTCTTTCCATACCCTTCCTCTCCATAGCTCTTCCCAAACGCCACCCTGCAAATCGTGTTACTCGAAAACGACATCATCAACTCACTCAAATCGGTGATGCTGGAGGCCGAGGCATCTATGCCAATCTTGTTTATCACCTTGGACACTTCATCTTTGAAGATGGGGAGGAAGGAATCGACTTGCTTCTTACTGAATAGGTGGATGGTGGAGATCTTCCTCATCTCCCTCCACACGTCGTTGTAGGGCGAAAACGCCACGTCCAGCCCGTTATACGTCAGCCTTTGCATGCTGACGAGAGACGGCCTGCTCGAGAAAACGGCGTCGTTGGATCCACTGATCATCTCTTTCACGGCCTCTGCTGAGGAGATGACCACCACTCGGCGGAACCCCAGCTTGAGAGACATGATGGGGCCGTACTTCTCCGAGAGGCGACGGAGGTACGTGTGCGGAGACCGGCCATCGAAGCGGTGGAGATTGCCGATGAACGGCAACGATGGCGGGCCCGGTGGGTGGTGTTTCTTGCCATGTTTGGATTTTTGTGTTTGGAAGTAGAGGATGAGGAGGATTATGGGTAGAGGTAAGAGCAAAATAAATAGCTTCATTGTTTCTTGTAAATAAATGGTTTAAGCTGAGGTTGCTAAGAACTGTATTTTTATAGAAGTTATTTATGGCAACGACATGGTGCAATCCGCACCACCAAACTTATATGATGTATTGTTATGACGATATTGATCAAACAAATTAATTCAATTACACTAAAATATCCAATAAATAATTGCCCTAATATATCTACACGGACTTTTACTTAGATATAAATGCACATGATTCTAAATTTAATTTACAATACATAAACATTGACATTATTAATGTAATTTTGCACGCGTTGAGTTCGATAAAAAGTCAAAATAAGTGAAAAAAATTAATCGAAATTAACATTAATTTTTTTTTTATTTTCATGTCAACTCAAAAAAATTCTACATAACCAACTTTACATGAAAGCAACCTTGACATGAATGAAATTTTATGTTGTCTAATCATATAATATTTCATGTTATATTATGTGATATGATTATGTTTAAGATTTATAATATATGTAAGACTTATATATATATATATAGGAGAGGGTTCTAATGAAAACTCTTAGATATATAAGAACCAAAAACAATTTTAAGCCATACATTATCTTTGATTGGAAGGTTAGATCAGATATTTATAAAGAAAATAAAAAACTGAAATAGATCGGAAACAAAGGAAGAAGGGGTAGAAAAGAGAAAAAGTAAAGTTTATTTTTTGTTAACCGTGATTAATGGGATTCGCTTTCTTCATCCTAGAACCAAACAATCTTTCTTGGATTTAGATTACATTAATTTGCATTCGCTTTGCTCAATTGTATAATAGAATTATGTTGGAGTAATTTTTGTTTCTCAATTAAAACAAAAATAATTATATTATCGTCATGCAATTTATATATCTGATGCATTCAGATATGTATCTCTATGCATCGAGAAATTAATTACTATGCATCTCATGATTTAATATAGTGGGACTTCAAGTTATATATGCATCAAAATGCAATGTAATGATGCATAGTGATACAATCGTACATGCAAAAAAATTAAATTTCAATGAAATGTATGCAGTACTTTCTTGATGCATCATGAAATGCTCGTGAATTTTCTAATTCTTCTATTTTCCTTTACCTTTGTAATTTTAAAAATAGGATGAATTCATTTATAATTGTATTAATTGTTACTTCACAATAGTATTAATAAACACAAGTTGAATGCATTATTAGAATAATGAAATAAAAAAAATGAAAATTGCATATTTTTGATGTAATGATACATTAGAAACGAATATCATAAAATAGAATGAATCAAATAAAAACTAATTTTTATATATGAATTACGAATCAATTTGGACTGTATTAGTACGATATGTAACTGAGATTTTTAAAAACTATATATATTTATTATATTTAATATTATGAATTTTAAATTATTATTTTACTAATTTAAAATTTAAAAGTATATCTATTATATATGTGATTGAATATGAGTATATATATAAGTATGTGTGCGTGCATGTGAATTGTGTATATTATAATATTATATATATATTGTGTGTTTTCTTATATATATTAGCGTACGCATGTATATATTTATATAAGTGTATATGTGTGAGTGCAGCGTGTGAGTTTATATATATATATATATGATATATATAGGGTTGGTTTTAGGTAGAAAGTAGTATTTTGGTAAAAAATAGGAAGTGATCTACACCCTTGATTGGATCAAATCTAATGGCTATTATTAATTCGCGCACTACACCACCACTGTGTGTTGAATTGTTGTTAGACAGTTCAATAAGGGCAAAGTTATCAAATTTTCTACTGGCAGTTTTTGGAAAGGTTTTAAAAATTAGAAAGTGGCGAAAATTAAGGACAAAATATAAGGTAACTTCCCTTCAACTCAACCCGCTCAAAAATCGAAAATCATTCATCCCAAAAAAGATTCGATCTTCTCATTTGTTTCAGACGAAGAAGACAACGATTTCGAGACGAAGAAGACGATGATTTCAAGATTACACTCACTCCCAGCAGTCGCGCGGTTCAAAGTGTGAATAAACGAAGTTCAATAATCATTCTGCCCAAAAAAATTGTATTACATATACTGTTAATTGAGTTGAATTGTAGTATTTGTGTTTATGCGTTGTATTAGAATGTAAAATGAATTGTTATTGTCATCATTATTGTAAAAAAAAAAAAGATTCGATCTTCTCATTTGTTTCAGATGAAGAAGACAACGATTTCGAGACGAAGAAGACGATGATTTCGAGATT
>JAPKLX010000011.1:2182732-2282685 GCA_026898415.1 Leonotis leonurus
GCAGTCGCGCGGTTCAAAGTGTGAATAAACGAAGTTCAATAATCATTATGCTCAAATGCATTGTTATATTATATTCATCGTAGTATACATACGAGTTCTATTACAAGCAATGCAATTAGTGTAAATTAATAACTCAAAACAAAGTTATATGCTAATTCAATTCTAAATAACATAATTGTTCAACTAGAATCTAAACCTTCACTCTCATTCTCTCCACTCATTAAGAACTAATTCACTACTCACCACTAATGACGTGAGATTGTCTTCTTCCGCCATGAAAATTCAATTCTTGAAGCTTAATTGAGAGTAATTACCATTACAGAATCAACAAATGTCAGAGGGGAAAACCCGCCCGTTTCTCAACAAGCGGACCTCCATATTCGGGCTGCGGCTGTGGGTGGTGGTCGGAATCTGCGTCGGCGCCGCCCTCGTTATCCTCCTCTTCCTCCTCTCCCTCTGGTTCGCCTCTCGAAGAAACACCACCAAGAAAATCCCCCTCCCACCCTCACCCCACAAGAACTCCACCATCCCCGCCGTCTCCAGAGAAATCCAAGAGATCCGGGTCCATCCGACCCCCACCCACGACCCTCCCGATCCGAAGGCCGAGGAGCAGAGGATCCACCGGATTTAAAACGCCGAGAAACCCCACTGAGGCGGCGAGGCGAGAGCGGGATCGGATTCTGGGTGTGGTTGGCATATCGAAATCATCGTCTTCTTCCTCTGAAGTTGGACGACTTTTGTTCCTCCGCACCATTTTTGTTTGCAAGAACGGAGAAGATCGAATATGCTTTTTTGGGAAGAATGATTTCACCGTTTGAGAGGGTTGAGTTTTATGGAAGTAACTATCTAATCTCCATAATTTACACTAAGTTTCAGTTTTTAAAAAACTTTCCAAAACCGCTGAAAGTTATTTTACATAAATGTCCCTTGTTGAACTGTCAAACAACAACTCAACACGCACTGTGTGTGAATGTGTGCGAAAATCCAAGATTTAAAATCAACCGTCCGATTTGGGTTAATCAAGGGTGTAGATCATTTCCTATTTTATACAGAAAAATCACTTTCTATATGATCTACATCCTGATATATATATATATATACACATATATATCGTATATGCGTGCGTGATACATGGGTAGATTATTAAATTAGAATCTCATGTTTATTTTAAGCGCAATTCTATGATCTGTTAATTGCTACCGTCTGGCTATCTCGATTGAAGTATTGATCAGGTGACAAATGTTATTTATGGTCAAATGTAATTGTTAATATTTTTACTGTATACGTGACTGTTATGTTAAAATGTCAAACCTACGTGATATATGAAAAGTTTTGAGCAATTGTACGAAGGTCAGAGACTCTGTAAAGGGTCCGGGATCCGAAAGGATCTTTGGGGTAAAAGCCCACCATGCAATACGAGATACATTATACGAGGCCAGGAACTCAGTAAAGGGCCCGGGATCCGAAAGGATTCTTGGGATAAAAGCCACCGTGCAATACGTTATACACTCCACGGGCATTTGCATGATTATGTTATGTATCATTTAAATATTGGATGTTACGTGTCTCTCACTGAGTTTGTGGATATACTCACCCCTTATTATATTATATTTTCAGGCTAAGGAGTCGGGCAGTGACGTGGTGGCGGCAGCACCCTTTTTATTTTTACTTGTATTTTATTTTATTTTATTACAAAACGATATTCGTGGTGATTTGATTTTAAAGTCCCGTTATTTACTATTTAATGATCAAATGTTATTTTAAAAGCCTTCGCGTAATAATTATTTCAAAATATTTTGTTCACGAGATTCAAAAAGTTATTTTTATAATTAAGAAAAATACTTAACGTTACATGATATAAGTTGTTTTGTAATGCAACAATTCATCATTATAAGATTTATGAATCTAAAACTTTAATGCATCACAAATTAATGGGTGATGCATCTATGAATCTAAAACTTTAATGCATCATAAATTAATAGGTGATGCATCACTATCACTTTATACGGTTCAATGGATCAATATAAAAATTTAAGATTTTTGTGCATGATAATTGAACTGTGTGATGCATCACTATATATGATTCAAATGCATTGTCTTTATAATTTAGTTTAATGTAATTAATTAAAAAAATTGTAATACAAACGTACGATATATGTAATGTGTTTACCATATTTGCTTTACAAATTTTCAACTGTAATTTATTAATTATCAATAAAAGTTCACTAATTATCAAAATTGGACAAAGATCTTTCTAAAAGGACAAACATAAAATTATGCATTTGTATAAAAAATAAATACACTAAAATAATATTTGATTGCAAAAATGACACATTGTCATGATATTTGACAGAATTGAAAGTAAGAAATCTTATAATCAGAGACACATTAAAATAAAAATTCATTATATATGATTATTTAATTTGCTTTAAGAAGTCGATTTCATTTTTTTATGTTACATCATTTTATGATTAATCAACAAAGTAAAATGCATTAGGAAAAAATAAGAAAATTTTAATCAAAAATTGATGATTTATGATAGCAGGTAAAGAAGAAAATTTTGGTGAACAGAAGAACAACGCACCTATTGATATAATAAGCAAATTCATGAATGTTCACTACATTTCATTAGATTGTGGAACTTCATATGATGATAAATTCCTAATATTAAATAAGATCCCGTAATTTTAGGACATTGACGGTTTTAACTAATAAGTAATGAAAATTATATCCATACTATGAACAAATTATAGAGTTAACAACTCTATTAATATATAATTGTTGTATCACATGTTTTTTTCATATTAATTTTTGTTTTTTTCACATGTATTTTGTAGGAACGATAACGTGGATGATTTTTAGGCACGATGATGTGGTTATTCTTGTAGGATGTACAATCGATGGTTGAGTCCATGTCACGTAGAGGAGAAATAGTCAAAACGTGTGGCTGCATAAGTAGTGCGAATAAGAATGAGTCCTTTTTTCTGTTGAGAAATATCCATTGTTGAGTCTACAAGACGTGGCTGCATAAGTAGTGGAGTGAATCTAGGAAGCAGTTGAAGAGAAAACCAAGTTAAACATGAAGACCCTGAAATGTCGCAACAATAATGATGGTGGCACTAGCCACTAACACCACTTCTCATGTACCAACCGAAAAGAGAGAAAGGAGGAAGCTGAAACTTATATATAGAGAAAGCGCAATACATATATTCAGCGTGACTTTTTTCATAGATTTTTTATAGAGAGCCTTTTGAAATAGGTTTCTATGTACATCCTATCTTTGAGAGTTTGAATCTCGTGTGAATTCTTATCATACGAGATTGTGTTTTCATAGAGTAGATTGATCGCATAGTCAAGTTCATCTTGTTTTGTATTCCTACTCATTTTTCATATTTTAATAAAGATTTTTAGTCATGAGACTCGCGTGGGTAATTCTTAACCCCAGGAAAAATACATAGATTGCGTTCTTTGTGTGTTTACTGTCTTGGTTATTGTTTTTATAACGCAAACAAAATTGACGAGCCCATTTTTCGTGCTCTTTTTATCTTATTTTAGGTCTAGATCGAGTCATTTTCCTTTGTTTGTGTCGTGTTTTGTGACTGGGAGGACACAAGTCTGGGTTGGCAGGATACAGATCAAGGTTGCAGATCATCTCAAGAAAGAGGCAAGATTATGCACGGAGCAATTTGGGCAATTTGAAGTCCAAGGCAAGGTACCGCTCGAGATCATGCTGTAACCGCTGGGAGCAAGAGGAGCACATTGGCCAAGATAAGGATACATACTAAGCAGTTGGGAGCGCAGAAGACAACAGGCAGGACGCGGGGATGCACGCGGATTTATTTCCTTCCGCGGAAAAGGAAACATATTTCTCTTTCTCTCTACTAATGATTTGGGGAGGATTGAGAATATTTCCTTCTAGGTGGAAGATCTGACGGGGAAGGAAAGTTCGCCACAACCCTAGCCACTTCTACCACAAAAGCCCAAACCCATGAAAATGCTATTTAAACCCCCACGCCAAGAATCAGAGACATACGCAATTCGATTGGAGGGACGATGCCCGACTGCTCTTATCCTTAGTCTAGGCTTTTATTTTAATGAGTGTTGGGGAGAAAGAAGCAAGTCCTACGGGAAAACACTTTATTTAATTTATGTTTAATGTTTTCAGCCTTGCCAAGGGTTGGTCATAGCAAGAGGATCTTTTGGTAACGCTTTCATTCCGTATTTTAATATAAGTATTCTTTTATTTATTTCATTCTTGTTATTTACTTTGTTTATGAGTAGCTATGTTTATAAACTTGGCTTGGGAAAGATGAATTGAGTCCAAACTTATAATGTCTTAAGAGGTCTAACTATGCACATAGTTGTATTGGCGTGTTCCTAAAGTGTTGGATCTGAATCTTATACAACTTGATCAAGTCCTCGATATTGTCGGGCCAGTAGCAGTCTTGGGCAAGATCAGATTACAAGTGCTAGCTGGAAACTTCAAGTGTTAGCGACTCCCTGCTTGCCAGCCAGAGGGATCAGTACGGTGATATAGGTGGGGACGCCATGGGACGGGAGCCTGAGATGGTATTCTCATGGTTGTTGTGTTCCCCGCGAATACCTATTTGGGTATGCTAGAGTAAACTTGGTCCAGGAGTAATTTTGGGCAAGGCGGATAAGGGGATGAGTAACCCTTACCTTCTGGGCTGAAAAAGTATGATGGGCGAGGCTTCGATGGCTACGTGACGATTAAAAAGGAGGCTGCCTGAGTGATGCGTTTGGGTGGTAGGAATAAAACCTCATTCTTATGCTCGCCTTTTATCAATGACTCGCCAATACAATGAACAACTTTGCACCAATGATCAAGACATAAATCAAGATTCAAGGATTCTAACCCAAGTCAAGTTGTTTTCTTATTTAACTCTTTTAGTGTTTTCTTTTTAGTTATTTACTTTTATAGCATTTTACTTTCTGCTTGATTACACTTCTTGCCCAAGGCAAGACCCGACTCAAAACTCCAAATTGTGACATCAAGAGAGGAATCCAGCAACTCCCTGTGGGATCGACCATGTACTTGCCACTAACGGAACCTAGTGAAGAGTGTAGGTTTATAAATTTATCTTGACCAAAGTAATAACGACTGAGCTTCGTCAACAATCTAGTAGAGTTTTTACTCTGTTAAGTGGAGACTGTTATTAGAGTTGTTGTTACAACATACATACAACGGTTGAGATACACTTTCAAGTGGTATAAGAGCAGACACTCGATGTACTGAGTAAGATCCTAACGAGTATCTCAAATGTTGATCCAACATGGATCCGAACTACATTGAGTTGTTTCGACCACCAATCCTGGATGGGTCAAATTAATCCTACTGGAAGACGAGAATACGATTGCATATAAAGTCTATTGACAGGAGAGCTTGGCTGTCAGTAGAACAAGGATGGTTAGTGCCAAAAACTACAGATGTTCAAGGAGATGTTGTCCCAACACCAACTGACCAGTGGATTAGGGAGCAAAGTGAGGTCGGCACATTTGATGATCGGGCACTAAATGCTATCTACGACTGTGTTGATTTAAACATCTTCAAACTCATAAAGAACAGTGCATGTGCTAACGATGCGTGAGATATTCTCCAAAAGCATTGTAAAGGAGATACTAGTATCAAGGAGTCTCGCTTGCGTATTCTCACTTCAAAATTTGAGAACATGAGAATGGAGGAGGATAAGAGCATAACCAGTTATACAAAGAGGATCATCGATGTTGCGAATGAGTGTCATGACCTTGGTGATCCCATAAGCAACAAAGTACTAGTGTCCAAGGCATTGCAGACTCGATCGTCAAGATTTGATATGAAGGTCACTGCCTTCGAAACATTCCAGAATGTTGATGCCACTGAGTTCATGGATATCATGAATGTCTTTCAAGACATATGAGATGAACTTGGAAGAGAAGGGAACTTTTGGAAGGAAAAAGATTGTTGCGTTCACTGCTGGCGCAACATCGAGCAACCAAAATTTGGAGATCAATGAAGTCAATGATGATGATGAACTCCAAGAGATCAACGTTGGAGATGATGTTGCCCTAATCACCAGAAAGTTCAATACAATGGTGAGAAAATGAATAGGCACAAGATGCATATAAAGTCGAAGGAACAAACGACATTAATGATTGAGTATCAATCGACAAGACGAAGGGATGTTACTTTACCAAAGATAGTGAGGAAGATCTACCCAATCGAAAACTTCAAGTATAACTCCTCTTATATTGATAATGTTCAATGTTATGAAAAGGGTATGGACATTATGTCAAACAATGCGCAAACACGTTGCGAAAGAGAGGAGAGTCATACCGGGTGACTTTGAGTGATGATGAAGCTGAGCTCGTTGAGGAGATGGATAAATCTAGCAAAAATGTGTCGCACAATGTTACCACAACATTCCATACCATATTGGAGAGGTCTCTTTCTGATGACGAAGATGTTGGGTCAACAAATTTTGAACCAATCTCCAACAGGTATGATCATGATTATTATTCTAATTTGTTATGTTTCAATGCAGTTGTGGGTGAAGCAGAGTATGACGACGAATATGACGATGAATGCGATGATCACTCTCCACATGGTCCAAGAATTGAAGAATCTATATGGTGAGTTGCTTGGAAAGTGGAAGGAGCAAGCCAAAGAGTTAGAGTCTACTCATATTGAGAATTCAAGACTCAAGGACTCACTAATCAAGCAGGAGACTTTGCTCACACAAAAAGAGATTGAAATACACAAAGTGTGTGTGCAGCTAGAAGAGGCTCAATTGACTATCCGGAAGTGGAATACAAGAATTTATACTATGGAAGAGATGTTGAGCAAAGGACAGAGCAACACCAAGGGACTTGGATATCAAGTCGAATCAAGTGGAAAACCATATGTGAAGCCAAAAATTACTCCAAAACCTCCAAGCGAAAGCAAAAAGCAACAGGTAAGTAGAGGTAAGAAACGTAGAACATGCGTATGTCATTATTGTCTTACTCCTGGTCATATTAAATCATACTGCTTTAAACGGTTAAGTGATATGGAACAAGCTAACATGTTTTATTAACAGTCAGCACATTCCAGAAGAACGTACAAAGCTCCTAAACAGGTTTGGGTTAGAAAATATGAGCTGAAATGTCTTGTGGTGTATACCGCATTAAAAACGAATACCCTAGGATCATGATATTTCGACAGTGGATGTTCTCGCCACATGACATGTAACAAAATATTTTTATCTAACTATGAATCCTATGAAGGTGGAAATGTGTCTTTTGGAGGAGGCTCAAAAGGTAAAATAGTTGGTAAAGGGTACTTAAATGTTCCAGGTTTACCCACTCTCACAAATGTTTTCCACGTTGAAGGACTTATGGCAAATCTCATTAGTATAAGTCAATTATGTGATGATGATTTTCATGTTAGATTCACTAAAGATGCATGTGAGGTGTATAATGAACATAATGCATGTATCATGAAGGTGCAAAGGTCAAATGATAATTGTTACATGACCAATGAACCAAAGTGCAATAAGGCAAAAATTGATGATAATGTGTTATGGCACCAATGGTCAGAACATACTAACTTTATAAACTTTGACAGGTTGACTAAAATGGGTGCAGTAAGAGAACTAAACAAAGACGATGTTGGAGAAGACGTCAACCCAACACTCTACAGATCAATGATCGAGAGCTTTCTTCGTCCTAAGTCCACACACCCAAATTTAATGTCCAGTGTTTATCAGATAAAGTCTAGGATGTCCTACCTTAAGGCAATCGAGCGTGTTATCAGGTATGTTGCAAGAACAATTGGTCATGGGATATTATTTTCTAAAGACACTAGTATGAGTTTGGTATGGTCTAGTGATTATTTTGTTGATAGTGATGATTTGGCAGTATATTGTGATAATATAAGTGCTATTAATATTTATAAAAGTCATGTACAACACTCGAGAACAAAGCATATTGGTATAAGACATCGTTTTAGTATAGGCTTAGTTGAACAAGAGGGGATAAGGCTAGATTATGTGAAAATGGATCATCAAATAGTTAACATGTTTACAAAATTTTTGGATCATGAGAGACTTGTATCATTACTAAACTTTCTTGGTCTATTTTTTCATGAATAAACCCATAAGGGTACCGTTTGTTGCATCAACATATTGTTTATCATTAAAGAATGTGCAACTGTTTTTGCTTTTGACAACTTCACTTGTTATCTTGACATGTTCTCCCGTAGAAGCTCAATATTGTGTGTCTATATATATATATACTTATTTATAAAGTGTGGCAATAACCAAAGTAGTTTGGGGGGCACGACATTCGCTGGAATGATGCTACCTTACAAAATGGTTTAACCGTGATTGCTTTCGAGGGTTGAGACCAAGGGCACGGCGTTCGCTGCGACAATGTACTCTGCATTAAAATGACTCTTGGATTCTTGTGGTTCTGCATTATTTGCATAAAATATTGATAAGTTGAGCTGATGTTGAGGGGATATTAATATAACTTGTGAGTCTGACAAGGTATATTTTTGAAAAATTTGTTTGTTAAAAAGAATCTTTATTTTTAGAGGGTTAATATATCTTTTTAAAATTTGATGTCAGCAATAAGATTTGAAGTGATTACATTTATCCAAACTAATTTCTCCTCAAGATTCGGACTTTATCTCTTCATTTGTGGTGCTTATCTCAATTGATTTGTTTTATGTGGTTTAAATGGATTTGATGGAATATATTTAAAGCACTCAAGTGTCTCCAAAATAGTCACTTTTTTGTGATTATTCGTCTCAGTTCTTTCTATAGACTACTTCCCCATTTGAATTGACCTCTCTTGTTTTTTGGTGCTTTCAAAAATTATTTTCATGGCTTCACCACTACCTAATGTTTTTGAGTCTGTGAAGCAATATCTCACTGTCAATCCAGATGCATTTGAGAAATTGCAGGATTATGTGAAGTTGAAGGTTGCGTAAACAATTTCCTCAACAGATGCATTTGAGAAATTCAAGGATACATTTCTTATCAAAAAGGGGAAGATAGAGGATGAATCTTTCATAAACCTATGTTGTTTTGTTGTTTGTTGTCCAAACAAGAGGAGAAATGTCAGATGTATGGGGAGACCGAAGTGATGAGGAGAAACTTATACTTATGGGGAGTGTGATGCTCACGAGTTTTAGTAGATATAGAGGTTTCATGAAGAAGACACATTCAAAGGAGGAGATTGATGAGGTTGTTGACCAAACAGGGGTTGTGTCATTGACTTTCTTCTTTCTTCACAAAAAGGGGGAGTCAAGAAGAAAAAGAAGCGTGCTGAAACTACCAAGGAAAGAGATGGAGTGCTTTTTGCAGGGGGAGCCTTTGAGACAGGGGTAGTGTTACGAAATTGTCATGTTTTTAGAAGTTTTGTGAAGAAAGGAAAAAAAGAGAGAGATTGATAGAGTTAACAACTCTATTAATAATTGTTGTATCACATGTTCTGTTCACATCAATTTTTACTTTCTTTACATGTATTTTGTAGAAACGAAGACGTGGATGATCTTTAGGCACGATGATGTGGCTGTTCTTGTAGGATGTATAATCAGTGGTTGAGTCCATGTCACGTAGAGGAGAAGTAGTCAAAAGAATTTTGAAGTGGTGCGCAACACACAAATTGTGTTGGCACAATACGCGGAGTTTGTTGACATGCAAATGGAGAACAATTGCGAAATATCAAGAGATGTGCTGAGATAATAGAGATGATAGATTTTCTGTTCCGAGAAATCTGCTGTCGTGACAACGTGGACTGAGCAACAAGAAGTGCGAATAAGGAGTCCTTTTTTCTGTTGAGAAATATCTGTTGTTGAGTCTACAAGACGTGGCTGCATAAGTAGTGTAGTGAATCTAGGAATCAGTTGAAGAGTAGACCAAGTCAAACATGAAGGCCCTGAAATGTCGCAACAACAATGATGGTTGCACTAGCCACTAGCACCACTTCTCATGTACCAACCGAAAAGAGGAAAAGGAGTAAGCTAAAGCTTATAAATAGAGAAAGCAATACATATATTCAGCGTGGCTTTTTTCATAGATTTTTTATAGAGAGCCTTTTGAGATAGGTTTCTATGTACATCATATCTTTGAGAGTTTGAATCTTGTGTGAATTCTTATCATACGAGATTGTGTTTTCATAGAGTAGATTGATCGCATAGTCAAGTTCATCTTGCTTTGTATTCGTACTCATTTTTCATACTTTAATAAAGATTTTTAATCGTGAGACTCGTGTGGGTAATTCTTAACCCACGCAAAAATACATAGATTGTGTTTTTTGTGTGTTTACTGTCTTGGTAATTGTTTTTACAACGCAAACACAATCTAGTAGAGTTTTTACTCTGTTAAGTAGAGATTGTTATCAGAGTTGTTGTTACAACACACGTACAACAGTTGAGATACACTTTCAACCAATATAAGTAATATAGCGTGCATGACATATTAAATAATAACCATAGATTATTTGAAATGGAGAGTCTAGATTAGTTCCTAGTTCTCACCTAATTATTAGCTCTCATTTGATCCAATTCATATATATATATATACACGCTAAATCTTAGTATACCATTAATTAATAATATATGTCAGTGTCGTCTTAATATAACATGAAATGTTACAAAATTAAGTAATAGAAGATCCGAATTTACTTTAACCTCGCTATATTCTTTATTTTAATCCCCTCCTATTACCATAGGACCAAATTATCGGCCCTTAAATTATTTATTTATTTATATAATGTTAATATCCAACTCTTTTTTGCCTTGCCCTATACTTATTAGCGTTTTTTGCCAGTAAATATATAATAAATTATATTTCTTATAGTATGAGTTTAAAAAATGTTTAGAAATATACAAATTTAGAAACATTTATCCCAAATTTAGAAATATGTTAATATAGCATTAACATAAAAATTCAAAATTGCATATACAGAAAAAATCTTTGGAAAACTAAATAATGTCATTCTCATTCTACATAACTCATATTACTGCAACATATTTGAGAGTTTTTAGGTTGAGAGTGAGCATCCACCGAAAATAGGTATTGGTGAGGCTGTCTTTTGAGCATCCGTACATGGCAATCTTGTTAATTATAGCTAGGGTTAAGGAGTCGTACTCGTACTTATAAAGTAAAGAGATTAATAACGTACGCAAATCCTCCTCATCACTCTCAGTCTCTCTCCATGCGTCGACGTCGACGTTGACACGGCCTCCGATGAATGACCACCACTCACCGGAACCTGATGGTGTCTTGATTCTTTCTTTTTTTGGTGTTTGGAACTTGGGAGTAGGGCTGGCCTGCCTTATTATTATCATTATGTAAAGTATGTAATACAATAATTATATTAAAAAATAGGACTTCAAATTATTGAAATTATCATATATTACTCTTTCCTCTCTGTCCCGCTAATAGTGACATATTTACTTTTTACACAACTATCAATGCTCAATATTTACTTATTACACAAAAAGTTAGAAACAATCATTGTACAAATTTTAACCCAATAAGAATATCAGTCATTATTAGTGTGATATCTCAAAATAGAAAATAGATCGTAATTAATGGGACGGAGTATAATACATCCTCTATCCTATTAATTTTTATTTTGTTTAATCAAAATTGTGTGTTTATTTATTATTGAGTGTAATATTCTTATAAAAAAAGTAGTACTATAAAAATACATTTATGAAATTTTATAATAATTTATAGTTTAAGAGACTGAAGAGAGTTTTTTTAAAGTAGATGCCGCAATTTAATTAGTGAAAAATGCCACAATTCAATTAATCAGTGTATTTTTTAGCGTAAAATAATTATATATTTTTATCTTTTTATTTAATAATTCAATATTAATTATAAACCTGTAACTGATATATTAATTAATTCGAGATTCAGTCAATCGGATTTTAAAATCATAATAAAATATAAATAATTGAAACCCATTGCACCAATTTACTTCAGTAAATTAAAGGCCCATTCATATTAATTATCAATCCCAAATCTCTTTCCACTTCTGATTCCAAATATTCTCATATACTCTCTTAAATTTCCTTCCTCCATCGTTTCTTTGAGAGCGCAACAGAAACCAAAGCAGCATTGGTCATACTCATAACTAGATGTGTTCAAAATTACGATTATGATTTATGATCAAAATCGAGTCGAATCATAGACTTACCATTTTATTACTAATTTTGAAATTACAATCATTCAAGACAGTTTTGAACATTTAGAATCGGAAGTGAAACATTCCTACACAGTTCAAAATTGAATTGCGGAAGTTCCCTTATGATTTTATTGAATAACCCTAGTCATAGGTAATTATTTACCTGTAAATATTTGTTCGTACATATATAGATTAAAAATTGGTTGGTTAAAATATACTAATAAATTCAAGAATATTAATTGTTTACCTGTTAAATAATATAGCAAATTAAATTGTTGGAAATAATTTATTATTATAGCTGAATCTTGAAATGAGAACTGGACTGTGTTGCATAGGTGCGGAGGTGCGGGTGCGGGGGCGGTACGATACGGGTGCGTGGATACGGATTTTTGAAAATTACAAGGTGCAATTCGTGAAAGATTCGTCTATATTTTTAAAATATTTTATTATATTTCACCTATGATATATATATATATATATTAAATTTTATAAAATAAAATATTACATTGTAAACTAGCAAAAATAAGAGTTTCAATCAAAATAAGTTCAATTCAATAAGATGACCATATAATATTCAAGATTCAACAAAAATATAAAATCTGCTGCATACATCTAAGAATTGCTAGATATTTCTCTTTTATCGACAAATAAAATAGACTCTAATTCTGGTTCATCAAGAGATAAATTAGCCCCTAAAATATATATTTAAAAAAAATTCCACACACAGCCGATTTTTTATGTCACGCACCGGATACGCGTATCCAATTTTTTTTTTTTTTTTAGGATACGCCAGGTGGCGTATCCGGTGCGCACCCCACGCGAATCGCACCCGCACCCATCACGTATCCGATTCTGCAATATGCTATTTTTTGGAAAATCCGTGAATCATTGGAACTGGATAATCTTGCTTCCTGTGGAGTTGCTCTTAGGTTGTCTTATCATATATATAAACCGAGTCCATGAAATTTTTTAAACTACTTTATTTTGTCTTAATAAATATTTTCATTTGTGCCACATTATTTTTGGACACGTATATTAACAAAGTAATTTTTTGTGTAAAGTGATATAATCCAATAAAATTGATTAAATTTTTAAGTGTAAAATATTTCTTTATTTGAAGACCAACCATTATTATTAAGACATCCAATATAGTAAACGTATCGTAAATAATGAGACGAAGATAGTACATAATTAAAATGCGAAGTCAAATATCAATAGCTTTAAATGTGTATACCAATTGTTGTAAGCATAGCATAGCATATCTATGATATATATTTTAGAAAACCCTTTAAAATAGTTCTGAATTAAAAGACATTCGATGTGATTTTTCTGATATTAATTCTTAACTTAATGTAACAAATTTTAATGATGCTTCAGAAAGTTTATTAATTTGTTTCACGTCTAAAATGTGTATTCCTTATATTACTACTTTGTTTGCCTATTTGAACTATTTGGGTAGAAATTTATATTTGAATGTAAATTTCAATTTTTTAATGAAGTTTTCTTTTTTGTCTTTTCTTTCAATAAAATTAGCAGGAGCGGCGCCGCCATCTCATTTAATCTGTAGGTGGGTCAACTTTCGTCACTGATTTATTATTAGTTACTTTTTTTAGATAATAACTTTTACTATTTTAAAAATTTATCAAATTTAGTGAGACATTCAAATTGTGTAAGGTAAGTAGGATGGAGGAACTACTCTACTTCTGACTTTAAAAGAGGGAGCATGAGCCAACGCCAACTTGGGTAGGTCCACCTAATTTTTAAATTATTTTTTTTGGGCTTAATTTCAATTGTATTCAATGCAAATTTACTACTACTATATACTACAATTGAATTCAAACTTACTACTACTATATATGACAATATTTTCGGGACAAATTTATCCCTTAAAAATGTGGGATAAGATTATAATTAGTTTTTAAATTCTTATTTTTTATTCATCCTCCTATTAAAATTATAAATTTATCATTATTTTTCTCATTTATCCCTCCTTCTTAGAGTGAGATGAAGTAGAAAAACAATTATTAATTTATAATTTACATAGGAGGAGTGAATAAAAAAGAAAAATTTTAAAGGCTAATTATACTATTATCTCACATTTTTTTAGAGATAAATTATCCCTAAAAAAGAACACAACCTATAACTAAAAGTCGCATCATGTATATGTATATCTCATTCTCATCTCCTTTTTCCAGTTTTCTATTTTTCTCGAGCCAACCTATTTTCTCAATTCTTTTTTAAACTCATAATGATACCTTGCACTAACGTAGTACTTCATCCGTCCCACTAAATGCATTCATAAGGGATCCGACACGAAATTTAAGAAAGTAAAATTTTATGGTTTAATAAGTAGGAATGATGTATTGTAAAAGTAATTTTTTTTATTTTTTGAGAAAGTAGTCGCTTTTATTGGGACAGCTCCATAAGGAAACGTGGTCAGTTTAGCAGAACGGATGGAGTATTAGAGATTGATTTATAATTAAAAGAAAATTAAAAATTAATTATACCTTAAAATGAGCTCGCGGAAGTCGTGTATTACTTCAATTGATAGAACAACACACGAATTTCGCGAATTCAAATTTGTGGAACTCGTGTGCGAATTCAAATTCGTGGGACTCGTGTTACGTGAAAATTAAATTATAAAAATATAATAAAGGGGTAAATTAGTTTAAATATTTTTAAAATGGCTATTATATATTTACGTTATCCAAACGACTGTTTTTTTTTTTTCATCTTTTCTTAAGAAAATTGGCTATTTTAACATTTGACTCTAAATCTTAATTGGACTAACTAAATCTTAACATACTGAAATCAAAGAAATGGTTGATAAAAAAACATTAAAACAGTCCCATAACCCTCCCTATATATGTTCAACTAGTGACTATACTAGAGCATGGAAAGATTGAAGATAGGAAAATCAATCTTGATCAAGAAAATTGATTCTTACAAATTGCCAAAAAATCTAAAACAACTATACTTGAAAAACACAGAAATGCAATTTCTTTTGCTCCTAGCTCTCCCCATAATCCTCCTCATCCTCTACTTCCAAACACACAAATCTAAACATGACAAGACACTTCATCCACGGGCACCGCAGGGACTGCCGTTCATCGGAAACCTGCATCAGTTAGACGCCCGATCTCTGCACACTTGCCTAAGCCGCCTCTCAAACAAGTACGGCCCCGTCATGTCCCTCAAGCTCGGATTCCGACAAATAGTTGTCATTTCCTCCGTGAATGCCTTGAAAGAGATCATGAAATCGTACGACCTTGTTTTCTCTAGCAGGCCGGTTCTCGTGAGCCTGCACAGGATGTCGTTCAATGGCCGAGACATCGCATTCTCGCCCTACAACGACACGTGGAGGGAGATGAAGAAGATCGCCACCATCCATCTTTTCAGTACCAAGAAGGTTCAGTCTTTTCTCCCCATTTTCAAAGACGAAGTGTCCAAGATGATCGAGAAGATAGCTAGTGATGCCTCTTCTTCCACCATCACGGATCTGAGTGAAATGATGATGACATTTTCGAGTAACACGATATGCAGAGTTGCATTCGGGAGGAGTTATGGAGGTCAAGGACATGGAAAGAATCGCTTCTTCAACATCATTCATGAAACTCAGCACCTTCTTGGAGCTTTCTTCATGGAGGATTATATACCTTATCTTCGATGGTTTGACACCCTCTCTGGTATGAGTTCAAGACTGGACAAGTGTTTCTGGAAATTGAATTCTTTCTATGAAGAACTGATCCAAGACCACATGGATCCAAACAGGCCAAAATCTATGGAAGGAGATATCGTTGATGTTCTGCTTGAGATCAGAAGAAATGGATCATCACCATTCGATCTTACATGGGACCATATTAAAGCACTACTTGCTGTAATGTTCTTCTTTAAATTATCAAGATTATGATCATATCTTAAGTGGAAGGGTAACAAGATTGCTCTCTTGTTTACAGAATATAATCAACGGAGGCAGCGACACAAGCTCAGCTGTTCTAGTGTGGGCGCTGACGATGCTGATGAAGAAGCCAGTGTTGAGGAATAGAGTGCAAGCAGAAATACGAGAGTTGGCCGGAACAAAAGAACTAATCGACGAACAAGACATAGAGAAACTCCCCTATCTGAGAGCAGTCATAAAGGAGACCATGAGATTGTACCCACCGGCACCACTTTTAATCCCAAGGGAGACTACCCAGAAATGCAGCATAAATGGTTATGAAATAGAAGCCGGGACTACTATATTTGTCAACGCATGGGCTATTGCAAGAGATGCTGCGACGTGGGAAAATGCAGAAGAGTTCCTGCCAGAGAGATTCTTGGAGACTGACCTTGACGTGAGGGGTCTGAGTCCAGAGGTAACCCCATTTGGATTTGGCCGGAGACGCTGTCCTGCAATTGAGATTGGGATGTGCGAGGTGGAGCTTGCGTTGGCGAATGTTTTGTACAAATTCGACTGGGAATTGCCTCCTGGGATGAAGGAAGGGGACATCAATTTCAACTCTATGCCTGGAATGGCAATGCATAAGAAGACTGCTCTTCGCCTTATTGCTAAGGTCGTGAACTGAACACCTAGATATATGGATATTACTTCATATGTAATGTAATGAACTACGTTTTCAATGTAATAATCTGTCTGTCTTTCGGTCATCCTTTTGGATGAGAAAGATTAAGCTGCATCTATTTTCTATCCAAAGATATGCAACCATGAAAATAAATTATACTGAACACTTAGAAACCAGTTTTTTCACTAATAGCGCATATTCATTACTGTCGTTTTTCCAGATTTTCACCAGAAAGTATTACTAGTTTTATTCAAAGTCATACTCCTGTTAAATTCCAAATTCAGCACAAATTTCAGTAAGTGGTCACATGAAGATCAAACATCTGCAGATAAATATCGAGGACGGGAACACATAGCTATTTCATACAAAAGATATATCACTAATCACATATAACAACTGAGTCACATAGTGTGCTGCGTCTAAAGCTAAGTGAAAACTATTTATCTACCACCATATACAGAAACCAGGCACTCTCAGAAGAGAAGGAAGTTGTTATACAGCTTTCGAGTTTGTAGCTGCAACATTTTCTACTTTTTAATTGGAAAATACATGAAATTTAAATTCTATGCCGCGAGACTCAAACTTGAGTCATGTGGCATCGGGCGTTAACCTCCTACCACTAAGTTCAACAAGATTCTATTCTATCTTAATGTCCTTGATCTTAAATTCCTGCTTGAACAAGACAATGATGGCCAAAAACATTCTCAGCAATGAAAACAGCCACAGCCAAGAAGTGTGTTAAAAGAGTGTAGTAATAACTAAGACTATCTAATTATAGTAGTATAAACTAATACAGAAACCCCTCAACTGTAATAGCAAAAATACAATCAGCATTCTTCACTTATGTGATTCATAAAGTACACCTGAACTTCTTCATAAATCAATTGTAATCTTAAACTTAATCAATAGTTGGTTAAATGAATTGAGCAAAATGGAGAAGTGAGTTTTTGAATTTAAAGAATCAAGATTCTTACTTTGATGCGCATGCAACTGCAAGATAACTCGCTATATAGCATGATGATCTGCAATGCAAGATAGTTCTCTTCAACTCTTTCATATGCAGATATTCCTTTCAGCGATTTCAAGTCACCGCAGCAATCAAAATGATTATCAAGCCTTCTAAATCAATAAATCCAACCAACTGGAGTTCTGGAAACTTAATTATCAAACCCAGAAGAATTTCAAGGAATAAATTAAACTCGTATAATATTGGCAATTATGTATCTTTATTCAAACTAGAGTACTATACAAGTAAAAGAAAAAGGTATACAATTTCCCATCAAGAAGTTCATAAACTGTTCTAAATAACCAACTTCAATATTCAAAAAGTTAAAGCATATTGACCATGAACCAACATAACAAGTAAAATTTCTCTGCCATTATATCTATTCACATACTCGGTCTTCTACATCAGCGTCTTCTATATCGCACAGGCACAGTACAGAATATATCGAGCAAAACCATGAGTAAATGATTAGTTCTCCTGAGCTTCATAAGATATTTATATACCAATATCTAAAGGCTGTTAAAAAACAGTCTAATAGTAAGAATGCATTCAAGACATGCTGCAGAAAGAGAGACCAAACATACAAGTTTAAGGAACAGAACATAGACTCGTTTCAAGACCTTGTAACCATACTACAGCAACGAGCCAGGCGATATGTCAAGCTGCCTCCATCCAATGTCGCCTCTCCCTCAACAAATTCGGCCTTGTACTGCTTTCTGCAGCCTGGGCAACGCCCATCCTCCTCGAGAATTCTCTTGTGACAGAAAAGGCAGAGCCTGAAACCACATGCACAAGGGAGAAAGCTTTTATCAGTGTAGTCTAAATCCTCAAAGCATATTGGACATGCTGTGGGGATTGGTCCAACATTTTTACAGCCCCATACTGATCCTCGATCCACATGGCGCTCAGACTTTAATGGAAAACTATACTGCTTAGTCAAATTGGGTAAACTCAGAGGACGACAAGCATCACCCGGCCTCCAGGCACAGCAATTTACCAGCGACCTCTGGTTAGCAGTACTTCCACTCTCTCTATTCGCATTGGCCATGCTAATTCGTGAAAAGATCCCGTCACTCACATCCAACTGAGAAACAGAATCTGTGGAATGGTCATGCTTCATTGAAGGAGGGGCATCAATTCCTGCATTAGTGCTCTGCTCTTTCTGCTTGTCGTCAGTGGCAGCCAATGCATCAGCAATGGCCTCCCAATCATCCAAGCAATCATCATCGCCAGCATCCCCTTCTTCCTCACTCATGTTCCCAGAACAGGAACCATTACTACTACTGCTACTGCTGCTTCTGCTACTTGCAGTAAAATTGGCCCCAGAATCGTTGCTGCCCATGATACTACTGGTG
Organism: Leonotis leonurus; assembly: GCA_026898415.1. Taxonomy (NCBI): domain Eukaryota; kingdom Viridiplantae; phylum Streptophyta; class Magnoliopsida; order Lamiales; family Lamiaceae; genus Leonotis; species Leonotis leonurus. The sequence continues at coordinate 2,201,836 of JAPKLX010000011.1, forward strand.
TGACTTGTCGGGCTGTTGGACTGTACAGACTCTGAGTCACTGAAATGATGCATCGAAGATCCATCTCCATAAATCCTCTCCTCATTTCTTGTCTTTATCACGAGTTTCACCATTGGCTCGCTCCTCTGATTTTCTCGTTGCAGAGATTCCCCAGTGGTGGCAGTCCCTTCACCATTGACTTCCACCTTACACTCGCCCTTATTTTTTACTGCGAGCATAAACAACTCGAATCACTAAATATTATAACCAAGTACGATTATAACTATAATGATGTCAATTATGAATCTCTCATAAAAGTTATTATTAGGAAATTAGTAATTCTGAATATTGTTTACAAAACCTCCATTACAACATTCATTTCAATTCTGATTTTTGGGTATAAGGGAAAATAAACAAACCGTGAGAAAGCCACTGCTCACGACGAGCATCAAGTTTGCACTGCTTCAATTTCGCCAAGCGGTTTCCCTACAGTTTCAAATTAACAAAATAGCCGATCTTATAAACTGCATAGAACAAAAAGTTTTACCACAAATTTCAAAAGATCCAAGAAAATTAATATCCAGAACTAACTGACAACAAATAATATAAACTAACAATGTCATTGGAAAAACAAAAATCAGAAATTGGGGAAGAAAAACCAAAGAAATGACTAAATACCCACCAGAAAATTAAACAAACAGACAAAAAGCATCCAAAAAAATAGTTTTCACCAAAAAATCACAGTTCATCTAATTCCCGCAAAAAGCAATAAAATCCAGATGAATTGTGTAGAAACCATAATGCGCACAAAAAAAATATTAATTCTACAATCAAAATGAAAGAAAAAAAAAATGTAATCCGTACCCTTTTCTTCTTCGAGAAATCTCTCGGATTAGATGAGGCGATGGAAGCCTTGGGGATCGAATCGCAAACCATGACTGAGTCAACTTGTGGAAGAATCTGAAAAACCCTAAACAAATTGATCGAGAGAAACGGGTGCAAAGAAAAATCGATAGATATAGAGAGAGAATGGATAACGGCCACTGCTCTGCTTCGCTCCAACCTTTTTTTTTCTTATTACACTCTTGAAACAAACAAACGTAATAAGCTGCACAACTGGAAATTTGTATGTAATAGATAAATGCTCGCCATTGGACTATTTTACCCTTATTCCCTAACTATTTTAATTCAAAGCAATTGGGCTGTCTCGTTAATTACTGGCCGATCTGCAGGGCCTTTTCGTCACACTAATGTAATTCTATAGCCGATTTTTGTACGTAGATATTTAGTCCTTGCGCTACACAGGACCAAATTATAATTAACGAATTGTGGGGCCGACTACTTATAGAAGATTTATATTCATGAATTTTATTTCTTTTCCAAATTAACAAGGTGTGGGCCTATACTTTAAAATGATTACTTTTATAATTTGTCTCATCATTAATCATATAAAAATAAATAAAGTTAAAATGTGAAGAATATAATGTTACAAGCATGAGATCTATCAAAATAAACAAACAAGAAGCCTAATACATTCGTGCAAAGGTTTTGGGATTAATATCGACATCATAGTATTATTTATTTTGTACTGAAATTTCACACTTGCTCCGTTGATAAATATATTACTCATCTGTCATTTTAGTCCTTTTATCAATTTGTTATCTAATTCATTTTCTAATTTTTTGGTAAATGAATCCTTTATATATATATATATATAGTTCAATTAAATAAGACTTAAACTGCAGCAATGCTTAAATTTTTTAAAATGTATGTTAAATAAAATAAATAATAAATTCGTAAATCGAGATAATAGTATATTATTGCATGAAATATAAAAAAAAACAATTACGGAGTGCCATTTTCTGGCCAAAAAGTGTAAGAAAAAAAGAACACAAGAAAAGACAAGTAATATATGTGAACACATATATAGATGAAAGGGGAGAGAGAGAGATGCGCATGTGTTATGTGTACACGTTGAGCAATGAGTTAACACATAAGGTATGTAAATAATCAGCCAAAAATAATAAAAATAAAAATAACAAGGTTAAAAGTCTCTCCGCTCACATGTAATGAGAAACCCGGGTTAGTTTTACAAACGAATTGAATTGTCGTAAAATTATTAAAATTATTTGTTCCGTATTCAAATATTAAATTTATTTATATTTGATTTGTTATAAATACTTGAATTATTTAATATGATTAAAATATTTAATTTGATTTTCAAAATATAATAAATAATAATATTTAAATTTTTTGAATTCAAAATTTTATTTATATTCAAAATCTCATTATTATAAAAATTAAAGATTAAATTAAAAATTATTTTTTTAATATATAAAATAAGTTTTACTTTTAATAATTCTGTATAAATATTTCTCTATTTATGTATATATATTAATACTAAAATATAAATATATTATATATATAGTTAGTCGAATATTTATGAATATCGAATTGAAGATAGTAATATTCAGTTTATCTTTTAATATACTTTCAATCCAAAAAATTATTTGTATCAAATTCTAATCACCAAATTTCGGATCAATTAATGCCGAATCAACCCAAAATATTTAGGATTCTATCTGGCACATGCTCTTACTCCCCCAAATTAAAATTTTGCATTGAGTTAAATGAGTTTTTTCAACATTATTCTCGAAAATGTATTGATTTTTTCATAATGATAAATTTAATAATATTATAAAATGCACAAGAAATGAGGTTCCCTAGCTAATATCTGATGTTAAAGAGTGTTTCAGAAACTCGAGCATATGGAATTCAAATATAACAAGAATTGTAGTGAGAATAATGCATTTGTTGCAATCTCAAGCAGAAGCAGTAGACGAGTTGAAATATGGTTAATACTAATAGTACTTGTAGAGCCAGTCAGATCATCAGACATTTAACCTTGTAATCAAACAAAGCTTGCAGCTGCAGTGCAGCTGAATGAGAGTTTTGTTTCTTCTTAGTTTGTTAGCATAGTTGCATTGTTTGTTTGTTTTCTGCTTTATTGAACTACCAGTTATTCTCTCTAGCATAGATCTACGATTTTGATTGGGTGCTATATATAGATATAGCCATGTCTCTTTCAAGTTCCATCTTTATGTCTTGTTTACATGCAATCGACAAGTATAAAGTTTGCAAATTTTAATGGTTAATTATTAATCCTTCCGAATGTAGCTGGTTCGTATCTACATGATGTAGGAATCAGGATTTACATACAGAAACTAAACGCAGTAAATCTTAAATACATAATTTTCTAGCATGAGTAATTTCAAGCATTATATGAAGATTAATCAATAGATTACTAACCAGGATGCGCCATGAATCAATTCTGTAGAGGATTTGGTGGAGTTTGGATACCTGATGGATCTTCCAGAGAATGTTACGTCTCCTTTCCTGAACGCTAGATCCGATGGGGGAGAAATAGCATTGAGTTACGTAACTTTTCTAAAGACCATCAATCCCTTTATATATTAAATATATTTTTATCGATGTACCGTCTTTTAGAAGGAATTTGATTTATGTTTGCTTGTTGGAAAAATTTGGTTATTGTTGTTCATTTGAGAAGAAACAATTTACATTGTCTTTTAATTAAATTGTTATTGGTACCGGTTATTTGAATTCTTTTGACAATCTGTATCTGTTGGAAATTATTTCTTCCTACAATGAAAACCTGCATATAGAATCAAAAGGTACTAAAAGAAAGTTAAATAAAGAAAATCCACCTTTATTGTGGCACAAACGCCTAGGTCACATCTCTAGAAATAGAGTTGAGGGGCTTGTGTCTGATGGAATTCTAGATTCCCTTAATTTCACAAATTTTAATGTCTGTGTTGATTGTATCAAAGGGATCAGACCAATAATAAGAAATTAGAAGCCTATAAAGCTACAGAAGTCCTGGAATTGATACATACATACATTTGTGGGCTTTTTCCTTCGGCATCTTGGAATGGTCAGCAGTATTTCATTTCCTTTATAGATGACTATTTCCGCTTTGGCTACATATATCTTATTCATGAGAAGAGTCAGTTCATAGACGTGTTCAAGGCTTATAAAGCTAAGGTTGAGAATCAACTCAACCGAAAGATTAAAGTTGTCAGATCTGATCATGGTGGTGAATACTACGGCAGATATGACTGATCGGGTGAACAACGTCCGGGACCCTTTGCTAAATTCCTAGAGGAATGTGGAATCGTCCCTCAATATACGATGTCTGACTCACCAAGCATGAATGGTGTACCTGAGAGTAACATGACTCTTGATATGGTGAGGAGTATGATTGTTCATTCTACCTTACCTGAGTCTCTCTGGGGAGAAACACTTAAGACAACATCTTACATCTTTAACAGAGTACCAACCAAGGCGGCTGCTAAAACACCTTATGAGCTTTGGACTGGCCGAAAGCCCAGTCTTAAGCACCTCTATATTTGGGGTTGTCCAACTGAAGCGAAACCTTACAGACCTCATGAAAAGAAATTGGACCTCATTAGCAATTACTCTGAGCATTCAAGGGGCTATAAATTTTATGATCCCACAACTAGAAACATATTTGAGATGGGAACTGCAACTTTCTTTGAGGAATTTGAATTTGGGGGAAGAAATAGAATTAGGGATATCACATTTGAGGAGGATTCAAACTCGAATCCTACTGTTGCTTCTAATAGTGTTCAGATTCATTTTCCTGTCATTACTCAAGAAGCAGATTTGGAAGAACCTCAACCTTATATCATTGTGGATATCCCCATTCAAATTGATCAAACTCAACCACCTCAAGAGCAACCTCAAGAACCAGTGCAATTAAGAAGATCCACTATAGAAAGGTGGAGTGTCATTCCTGAGGATTATGAAATCTACCTCATAAAAGCTGAGGAAATTAATGGACTGATGGAAAATGATCCAATTAATTTCCGTCAGGCCATGCAATATGTATAATTTTTATAACGATAAAAAACTATTATGTATATTACTTAAAAAATAATATTGTATCCGTTTCATTATTCATGAAAATAAAATTGCTCCAATAATTTTTTCAGTAATTCAAAGTCTTGAATAATTGTTCCTCACATTATATGAATCATATCACATGACTTTCAAATTTTAACAATGCTAACATTTTTAATAATATGACTGCCAACTCATTTTGTATTACATCGACAATATTTTATTTTATTCTGTTGAGGTAAACTACTTAGGTACGAATAATTTACAATAAAAGAACGAAGCATATGGTGGAACTCATTTATTTTATGGATCAAAATATTCCATGATAAAGTGTATACAGATCAGATCAGAGATGGAACAAATAATACATCTCCATCATCAAATGTTTCTTAAAGTATAGTCAAATAACATGAATATTGAATTATGTGTGTGTCTCTTTCTGTGTAGCCTGTAGGAGTACTATATAGAATACGTACGGAGTAATTTATATTTATACTTCTCTTTCCCAGTTATACCTTTTGGAGTGTTTCTCGAATGTGATATAAAATAAAATAACAAACTACATATTTTATTGTACTTAATTACTTTCATCAATCAATTACAGTATAATCTATCAAATTAAAAATACTCTTTTAGAAATAGAGAAAAGGGAAAATTACAAGGATGCCACTTGCCAGTTGTAATATAAGTTTCCTACTTTCCTCGTCGTAACGAGCTGCCCAAACACGGCCTTTACTGCTTAAAGCTCCCCCTCCCTCCCTCTTGTCTCTTTCACTCTACCGCCGCTATCACCGCCACTTTTTTCACTCGCCGCCACGATGAAGGCGCCGCCTCTCCTTTCAGTAGCCTTTCAACTGCTAATCATCCTTTTTGGAAATAAAATTAACGGAGGCCCCGTATCGAGGTTTCTCAACTCATTATTAAATTTAAAACCCTGTCCTTGGGACCAGAGGATTCAAGTGCAATGCCTGAAAATTTTGAATTCTAGTTGATTGTCTTATTTCTTCGGAATTCACTTTTACCTCAAATCGTTATTTCTGTTACTTCAACTTCTTGTTGTTGGTAGAACATTGGATATGTTGAGGATTTGGTTTTAAGTTTGATTAGATACATTTTATTTTGTAGTGAGACTGAAGTAATGATAAAGTCTAAGTATTATAAAAGTGTAGTATAATTGAGCCTTTTGAACTCTGTTATTGGATTTTGTTGAGAATTGATGTTTGCTAAAGCTTTGATTTTTTTAGATCCTTATTTTTTTAAATATGAAGTAACACTAGAAAATCTTAGCCACTAATGTCAAAACACTAGATTTCTAGCCTGCTTGCCCTAAATTCTGTTTGTAGGGAGACAGTTAGATGCACTAAGCTCTTTCATCCAACAATTTAGTAGAAATTTAGAACTCGTTGATTTTCTGGTTGTCCTGGGTAGTGAATTGTTCACTGAAAATGACAGATTACCAGTTCTAGAAGTTTCCAAGATTTAATTTCTTTTGGGGATTCACATAGATAGTTTGAGTAATTTTGGGTATAAGACGACTATGTCAGTTGTTTAGAGACACTTGTCAACTGGAAATGTGTATCTTTCTCTATGTTGTTCGCAAACTGTAAATCATGTATATAAAACTCAGTGACTCACGCATCAAGTCTCTTGTTGGTCCTTCAATCCTCAGAATTCAACATATTCTAAAGTCTTTCTTTTGTTTAATAATAGTGATCGAGTGTTCATATCATAGTGCAGATGATCTCTGGTGAAGGTGCTGCCATTTAGAGAGATCTATAGTTGGGACTGGTTGAGGGTTTGCACAGCTTCGTGCACTGCTTCGGTCGTGCCGGGTGCATTCTGAGTAACTCCTCAACCTGGAGTTCCGCCTGAAGATGCAGGGGCCGCAGTAGCTGCCACGTCCTTTTCCCTAGACACAAAGAGATTTTGTTATGGAGATGCTACAAAGTCTCTTCCTGAAAAAAAGAACCTGACTGAATAAAAAATTGTTTTTGGATTTGAGGAATTGGAGGGATGCTAACTTCTACTGAGGAAATATATCATAAATGTCAATTTTACTTCAGCGTTTCAAATTGGTGATCAATGGTTTTAATAAATCAGCATCAATGAGCCCAAGGAGGTTGAATGGTCCTGATGCCAATCCATTGCCTCAGCTAAATCTTGTTCAGCCTCAGAAGTCTCCAGTGTATCCCTTCGATCTTAAACAAAATGGTGAAATCCTTAAATTGCCATTTTTAGGAGCTGTACATGAGATTTCCATTTACATCCATCGATTTCACAACCTTGATTTGTTTCAGCAAGGGTGAGTTTAATTTAGCTTAGTTTTATGTGTTACTGTTAAATTTAACTAAATGTATTTGTTTTTATTTTTAAGTTGTACTAGCATATATGTGTTTAAGCATTTCTATCATCTTTTAATTTGTTTAACTTCATGGCTTTTAGATGGTATCAACTTAAGGTTACGGTTAGATGGGAGAATGATGATGCTGGTTCCTTTGGAACGCCAGCAAGAGTTGTTCAATATGAAGGTAATCATCCTAGTATTTTAGTAGACCTCTTGGCTTATATGATCCATGGCTCTGCAATATTCTTGGTGCAAATTTTCTTATAGTTCTTCAATAATATGAATTTGCATGAAGAGTAACTTTCATATATTTCTAAATTGGTAAATTATCTAATGTGTTCCCCTTATGAACTTGCAAGAAGAATTAGACACACCCCAAGACATGCTTGTTTATTCTATTTGTGTCAAACTCTGTAAGATAAGGCAAAAACTATTTCCGTACAGGATATTTATCTTGATGAAATTGCAATTGACATGTATTTCTGTGGACCATGGAGTTTATCCTTATATATCAAATTTCTAAAAATCCTTTGGGCTTCATGGCGAAAGCCAGTGTTACTAGTTGGAGGCCCTATGCATTAAAGTTCAATATTTCCAAGTACGTACTACATATAATTTATAAATGTTTGATATATAAGTCTGTATCTTCTGCAATTTTCTTTGACGGGGAGTTTGTGCTCTATGAACTTATTCAGAAACTTGTGCAGCTAGGCCATATTTCATGGTGGGCTTTTGTAATTTCCCTTATATTTTATAGCTAACTACAAAGTCTTGCTATCCTGCTTACTTAATAGACAGACTTCTCCTTGTTTTCTGAGAACCGGAAGGATTGACATAGTTTCTGTATCCAAACAGCACCTGATTTGGGTTCTGATGATATATATGGTGTCTGGAGAATCGATGACTCTGACCATAGTTTTTCAACACAACCTTTTCGAATCAGATATGCAAGACAGGATATACTTTTGGCAATGATGATCTCATTCAACTTATCTCTCAGTAAACATGAGGTAATACACGCACGCATGTGCTCCATCTCTTCTATTTTTCAAATTGTAGTTTTTGTAGCATCTAAATTGTTTTTCCAAATCCCAGGATCCTTCGACTTCTGCTGTTATTGTGAAGTTTGAGCTGTTATATGCTCCTGTATTGGAAAACAGGTTAACATATCTAATCCATTTTGTCATGTACTTCTTTTGTAATGACATAGAAACAATACTTCTTTCCTTTCTATACATGTTTTAGTGAGTGGAGTTAATTAGCCAATATTTTGAGCTCTGTTTCAACTTGAACTGATTCATGAGTGTACTGCTCTAGGTATAATATTGATGCGTGCTTGGATACATCTCCCGCTGCAGTCCATGAATTTCGACTCCCCCCTAAAGCTCTTTTAGGGTTGCATGCCTACTGTCCAGTTCATTTTGATGCATTTCACGCGGTACTAGTTGATACAAGTGTACATGCCAGCCTGCTGAAAAGCAAGGCTCGCACTTCCCTGCTGAAGGTACCCAGGTTTGTTTCCTTTCTTCAGACCATACTACTTGCTCAGGAGTGTTTTCGTTTGACTCCATATACTTTTTAATGTTAATAGCTTGTTGCTGATAAGTATGTTTGAGGCAACTGGACGCAATCGCTTGGACCAAAACCCTAGTATTTTGTCATGCTTATATCATGAATAGTTGCACGTTCTATAATGTGCTTACTTTTTTCACAGCAGTTAATACTTTAAAGAGTTGAAAAACTTCTCTTGTAGTTGTAGGAATGAGTATCATGACAAAATATAGATCAATAATTGGATATCCTTGCATTGGTACAGAAATATAGATTTAAGTAATGGAAAAAGAATAAGGAAGAACTGAAGAAGAAACTGTTGAACATAGTAAGTAGTAAGATGGTGCTCTAAATTTTATTATTTTTGCCAATTTCTTCTGAATTCTCACTTGAAGTAACAAGTAGCTTCTGATCTTCCAGTGATCATAGAGCTCAAGAAGATGATCTTGCTGAGGAGCAAACCAAATCAAAGCAAGTATGTTTAGCTGTTGGATTTTATTATGAGTGCAAGTTTTTTTGTTTCCCCCCTCCACCAATAAGACCTCCTTCAAGTGGCCATATTTTTTTATGCCTTTCTCACTAATACCTTTATAGGTGTGCATGTGTTGCTATCCCACTCTGTTGTGTTCTCTATACTCTGTTTAATCAATGACCCAATCTAAGCATTCAAGCCTCCAAAAATTGTTACATAATTTTCATGTTTAAAATTTTAAGTCATCTTGCAATATTTTATCCTCATTTGTAATCCATACGAGTATTCACTGATTAATATCATGTGTTATTGCATTCATACCTTTCACATGTTCTTCTCTAAACCACATTTGATGCTTCTGGTGCCCTTCTCATTCTGTAAAGTTCATCTTGGTGTGCGTTTCTTTTTCACAGGTTATACTTCTAAAAGCATTATCAAGTTCCCACGACATACTGGTAGAAGAGCTACAAAAGCTCAGCAAGGTTATCAATGAACCAATTGAAATGGAAGATATTGCTTCTAGAGCATTACTTGGTTTTAATTTCACGCCAAGATCTGATCAGGACTTGGCAGATGCTGAAGGTCCAATGCAAGTTTCAACCGAACCCCTAAACATTTCAGAGGTTCTTTGACGATTTAAGAATGCTAACTTTTGTCACTATTGTGGACCTTTCTCCCCGTTGATTTTAATTATTGCACCTTTTTGACATTAGCATTTAGCAACCTAATCTTTTGGGTTTTTTTCTTTGACAGAAACTAAATGGCAAGGTTGATTTTCTACATTTGTTTTCTGACGATGAGCTGGTGAAGTTATTTGATTTGGTTGGCCGTCAAGTGTTTTACTTGTGGAGCACATTTTTAAACTTTCATAGGTTTGTCATACGTTTAACTTGTTCTGGTCATTAAGTATCTTTCTGATTCCGTGCTATAGTCTTTATCTACTATAAGTTTGTGTTACTACTATGAATATGTAACACTGAGATGAGCTTTTAATGATTACTGAACATTTCTGTTGCTTCATACCCATTCAGCAATTCGGAATTTATTTTGTAGATTGTATGGTGTGTGGAACATGCTTGTACTTGTCAATGACCTAATTGTCCATTGTAAATAATAATCTTTCATGTGGATATTTCAGGGCTAACGCAAAGAAGATTCTTGATTTTTTTTGCAACCAGTGGGCTGTTGATCGCAAAGCTGAATGGTCAATCTGGATGGTTTATACTAAGGCTGAGATGCCTCATCAATATATAAGCAGTGTGGTGGATGATTCCTCCATCCGTGGATTACGTGGTCGAGGATTCTCTCTACGTAGATTATCTGGCAATGTAATTCTTTCCTCATAATTACTTATTTCCTTATTAACTTTGCCATTGTTATTATCAGCTACAAAATCAGTTTTTGTTATTATTTTCTACATTTTTAACTTTCTGGGGGCCATCTGTATAGCCTGTACATACTGCTGCTATGAGGGCAGAGCTTCATAGGCGAAGTATAGCTCAAATGAGGGTTAGCTCTCTTAACTCATTAGTTCGTAATATTTGCAATACACAGATTTGAGAATATATTGCTTAACTGCAGATCAATAATCGTTCAATTCAAGACTTGCATATATTTGGAGACCCTTCACGCATCCCAATTGTAATTGTAGAACGAGTTGTAAATGCACCTATTCGTTCAACCATTGGAAATTCTTATTTCGGCCATCTGGGTCAGAATTATATGAATGGCTTAGTTGCTCAAGTTGACTCTATCCCCTCAAACAACCTATCTGGGATCGCTTGTCAAACTGGTCGCACCCTGAAGATAGTAGTTTTTGTCCATGGATTTCAGGCATGTTTTATTAAGTTTAAGTTAGCACTGGAAACTGCAAGTCTGAAGTGTCTGGTTTGTCAACTTACATAGCAGCTGTACTTTTACCTCTTCACTTGTTTATCGATGCCAACTATCTAGGGAAGGAGTACCAAACTATCATCTAATGCTATATCAGAAATGAGATTTATTATAGTTTCGAATACTTACTAATTCCTATTGCAAAATATTACTCTCTGATTTAACTAGGTTTGACAGTACGCTAAAGAGCACTACTTAATGAAGCTTCAGTTCTTTTATGTTTCTTAGACGTTTATATCACTTTCTTCAATTTTGTATTCAACTCTGGAACTACTGATCAAGACAGATGATTTTTTGGCTGTAGAGTTACTGAGTTATATAGAGAAGCTTAATCATTATTTATATACTAGTTTTATTTTGGTTGATAAATTAGGAAGTGGTGTTACTTACTCAAAAGTATGTAGCCGGAATGTTTCTTCTGAGATTTCATTTTCACATTTGGGGTTGATGCACTTTACTTCTTTGAGACATTGTATAATTGCTGCTATAGGTTGTATAGTTGACACTTTTTAATTGCAAAGGCTCATTAAATGTGCAGGGGCATCATCTGGATTTGCGGCTTGTCCGAAACCAATGGCTTCTAATAGACCCAAAGGCAGAATTTCTTATGTCAGAAGTTAATGAAGATAAAACATCCGGAGACTTTAGAGAAATGGGTCAAAGGCTAGCACAAGAAGTTGTATCTTTTGTGAAAAAGAAAATGGATAAGGCGTCTAGATCTGGGGTCTTGAGAACAATTAAGCTGAGCTTTGTTGGGCATTCCATTGGAAACATCATTCTAAGAACTGCACTAGCAGGTTTCGGCTCTGAAGCTAAGACAAAACCTTTCCTCCCTTAATTTGTGGACTGCTAATTTTCATATCCTCCTTGCAGAGAGCATTATGGAACCATATCTGAGATTTTTGCATACATACCTCTCAGTCTCTGGCCCACACCTGGGCTATCTATACAGTTCAAACTCTCTGTTTAATGGAGGTTTATGGCTCTTGAAGAAGCTCAAAGGCACACAGTGTATTCATCAGCTGACTTTCACAGATGATCATGATCTGCAAAACACTTTCTTATACAAACTGTCCAAGGTACTAGTGAAAAAGTCTACACGTGGTTTTGTGAAGAATGAACTGAATATAGAATTTATTTGCTAGTAGTAGGGGACTTAAATTTGACGTGGAAAATGATTTGAGTTTGGAGGTATTTATTCTAATCATAAAAGAGTGGATTCTTATAAAATTTGCTTTGCCAAAAATATCCCTCTAATATCTATTTTGATGGGCAATTGAGTAATTTCATTGTTCTAGATTTTATAAATCTATTTTATACTATAAAATAAAATCCTTATGTATCTAAAAAAATTCAAAACTATAGTAAAGTTCCATCTATATTTGTACATATATTATTTAAATTTATAAAATATTTACTGCTAGTTTTCTTAAACGTGCTAATAATATTTTTTTGACTTAAATACATCTCAGGAGAAGACGTTGGAGCATTTCAAAAACATTATTCTGTTATCTTCACCTCAGGTAGTTCACCTTCTTGGGTTAATCTTAATCACCTCTCTTGATATTTCTTTGTACAAATCAGCTGAATCTTTTCATCATTTGCAGGATGGCTATGTTCCATATCATTCCGCGAGAATCGAAATGTGCCCTGCATCTTCTGTAGACCACTCAAAGAAGGGAAGACTTTTCCTCGAGATGCTAAACGAATACCTGGACCAGATACGAGCACCTTCCTCCGAGCACCGAGTGTTCATGCGCTGTGATGTCAATTTCGACATCTCCTTGCAAGGAAGAAACTTGAACACTTTGATCGGACGTGCTGCTCATATCGAGTTCCTCGAGACAGACATCTTTGCTAAATTTATAATGTGGTCCTTCCCGGAACTGTTCTGTTGATTCGCCATGTTATGGATAAATCTCTCCTCCTGAATGCGGCATCCAGACTTGCGAAGCTGTATTCGGCGCCATCCAACCTCCAATTTTTTATGTGAGGGGCCAAGTGTCGTCGGATCTTGGGGGATGGCGTGGGGCCCTACGACACGGCATGACACGACACATCCCTCCACCATGATTGACGTTGACAGGTACCAGCAGTGTAAATTAGTTTCTGAATCTCCAATTCAACTAGAGACCCTCAGATGTATCTTTATATTGCATGATTAAACACTTGTTAATTCAACTCCTAAATTGTACCATAGACTAGATAATACGATTGGCGAACTGATCATTTCTGATATATATTTTAATGTAAAGTTAAGTACATTATTAGTTGGTTGATTTGCAGTTATAGTTAAAACGGTTTCTTCCTTCACTCGTGCTTACGATTTTTAATTTAAAAACTTTCGCATATTTTTTTTCTACAATATTTGCAATCCTCTGCTCGATTGTATAGAGAATCATGGATGTTATGAAGAAGCATATCTTTGTTGTAATGTTTGGTACCTAATTAGATGAACACAGATATGATGTTCATCTTATGATAATTATTCTAACTATAATATAATTATCATGAGATGAGTATCATATATTATTAGATAGTTGTGGGAACAACCGTCTGATGGAAAATTATTTTCACGTTCGGTTCAGAGAGCACTTTTTCGTTGAGAATTCCTCGTTTTCTTTCATGTGAATTTTCCATCGGCGAATTCAAAACTTGTGGGGCCTTTCTATTCCATCTCTCGATCCCTGAAGGAAACTCCCTCCCTTCGGAACTCAATATCTCTTTTGACTCTATATATGTGAGCACCTGATACTATGAGGGTTCACCCACCCCGATTATAACATTCTTTTTTATTGTGCATAAAATCTCTATTTTTGCTCATATTTTATGTCTTTCTATTTATGGTTCTTATGGAGCTACATTACAACAAATTTTATTTTTCTTCTTTCCCAACTAAAATAGAAAAGGTAGGTTATAAACCTTGAATGTCGATTCGTTTTCCTCCCCCCAATGAGATGGGGAACTTCTAACCTGCTATTTAGACTTTCGAGTCCTTCATCTTTCTGAATCGACATTCGACCCGGCTCGCGTCGTTCCAACTACCGGCGGGGAGCACCTCAGTATATGATCGTGCGCATTAACTGGGAGTCCTATTACACTTAACGTCAACTTCAATTCACCAAACCAAGGTTCATCTTGTGTACTAATTTGTGGATTCATACAAGGATATTGAGTTGGTTGATGTATCAGACTCGACACTATCTTTCATAGAATGTATTCCCATCCGTGTCGCAACTCATTCGGTAAGTTACGTGTTCGGTGCACGGAGAACTGCCTTCGGTCCCCGAAATTGACTTACTCGTGACAACCTTCCAATCGCCCACTGTTGTTTAAATATCTAATTGGATTTGCTTTTATATATATATATATATATATATATTTTAATAGGGTTAATATACCAAATTAGTCAATTCTTAAAGAAAAAAGTAAATACTAGCCACTTAAACAAAATTAAGTAAATTATAGCCATTTTTTTTGGTATAATATCCTTATTACCCTTTATTTCATATTCATCGTTACTTTTTTCCCCACATCTCTTTCTTTTTTCTTCCATGTAGCCACCTCCGACGTCATCGCTGCCATCATAATTCCGATAACCAAACTCGAACCGCTACCTCCACTAGCAAGTGCCTCTTTAGATTCTTCCATTCTCTTTCAAACGTTGTTGCACTGCACATTCAATTTCTCTCCCTAATTCCTCCTCCAATTTCGACTCTTCTTCATTCATTCTCATCTTCGTCAGTTCTCGATAACTTGGGTGTTGGAGGTTGTTTCTTCAAATGCATTTCAAATGTTTGTGAAAATTCCAAAGTGAATTTAAGAAATACATGAGCACGACTAACTGTGTTCATATTCGTGTAAATTCATATCGATATTTGCACAACATACAATTATTAATTACATTACATCAATTGGATAATTATTTTGTCGTGTAATTGCATATTACTTGTATTTATTGATTACAGAACCTTAATTGCATGACTAATTGTTTGGATGACTGACTTGTATTTGATTACACGATATTAATTGCATATTAATTGCTTGTGTAATTTCATATATGCAAGAACAATTATGTAAAGGGGCATTTTAGTAAGAGTGATTATTTTTCACTTTTTTTTTATTTAGGTGACTAAGGGGGTGTATTGATTTAGGATTTCATAGGATTTTAAAAGACTTTTCTTTTATAAAAAAAAACCGCTGGTATTCAATCAGGATTTTATGTCATTTAAAAACAATCCACTTGTATTCAATCAAGATTTTTTAAAGAATCCATTGAAATCCATCAGTATTCGTTAAGACTTTTTACTATTTAAAAATAATCAATTCATA
The DNA here is from genome assembly GCA_026898415.1 of Leonotis leonurus. Lineage (NCBI taxonomy): Eukaryota > Viridiplantae > Streptophyta > Magnoliopsida > Lamiales > Lamiaceae > Leonotis > Leonotis leonurus. The sequence goes on from JAPKLX010000011.1 coordinate 2,217,348, forward strand.
TTAAAAAATATAAGGATTTTATAGGATTGTTGAGTTAGATGGATTTTGATGGACTTTTTAGTGTTATTTCTAAATGCTAACAATCCGATAGAAACTCATCAGATTTCATGGGACTTTTTTAGTCTATAAACAATCCCTATTCACTGCCAGCTACATATTTCTCCTCACCACTGCATAATTTCTCTTTTCCAATTCTTTCTTCTTTGATCATCTTCTCTTCTAATCGAAGTTGGAGTTCGTCTAGTGTCTTGCCGAGCCCAAGGTATATATATATTTACCGTTATCTCCACCACCTCTCTCGCGTGCGTCTTCTCCAGTTTCATTTTGTCGGGTCGCTATCTCGTGGGTACCACAAATAATTTGTACAGTAAAATTCCAGAATTCCAAGAAAACGATAAATAATTTTGCTTTTGCTAAGTGCTGCCACTCATAGATAACCACACCTTTTATTCATCAGATCCAATTTCAATCCTTTCGTACTAAAAAAAATCAACTTTCACGTAATCTCTACGTCATTGGTCATACTCAGATTTAGGAACAAAAAAAATTTGAGTAGTCAAAGAATTTTTGATATTTTGCAAAATGAGTTGAATGATCTTGGTCTTGACATAGATAATGTGTGTGTGCAAGAGTATGATAATGAATCAAATATGAAAGAAAAAAATCAAAGGGTGAAAAAAAATTATTAGATATAAATCCTAAGCTTTTTATACTCCTTGTATTATGGAGAATTATTAATATTATTTTTATTTTAACTCTTTTTAAATTTGAATGTGTGAAAAAAATCATGAACTCTTGTGGTATGTCATAAATCCATCAAGATCTGCAAAGTCCACAAAGTCCTACAAATTTCATTAAAATTTTGATTAAAAAATCTTTACACAATCTTAAAAATCATAAAAATCTTGCAAAATCTTTTAAATCTCCATAACTTTTTCAGCTTAAAAAGTTCTTTGAAATTCTAATCCAATACATCCTCCAAATTTTTACTTTTTTATTTGAGAATTGAGTATTTTAAGTACCCCATTTTAATATGTGATATTTATGTTTACTTATTAAATTTAACCTACTTCGTTCGAAGTAAATGTGTGCCTGCTTCTTTATTGGATTTTATGAACTTTTTTGCTTAAATCACATTTTTTTAGATTAATGCAGTATTACCTTTTTCAATTTAAGACTGATATTTAAGAAAATTTTGAAAAAATAAGATTGAAAATGACGGATATCTATACTCACTCATATTTAAAATATAAATTTAAAAATAATCTTTCGTGAAAACATTTGGTAGTATTTAAAAACTTAGTTTATAACCCGTAAGATATATAGTTCTTGCAAATTACTTTATCCGTCTCATTAATAACTATTCATTTACTTTTTACACGAAAATCAAGAAACACCCAATAAATATTTATTGTATAAAAATCAAAAAATACCGATATGATAATGTTAACCTAATAAGAAAATATGTCATTATTAAGGAGACATCCCAAAATAAAAAATGTGTTGTTATTAATAATGACGGATAAAGTATAATATAAATAAAATAAAAATACAATAAATTAATTAATTTTTATATATTAAATATTTTTTATGTACCACAATTTTAATCCACTAGATATCAAAATCTTCAATCATTTGACATTTCTAAGTCTCCAAGTGCAATATAAAGTTGGTTATAATTAAAAATTTATTATATATATAATATTATGGATTTTGAATTTGTACGACTAAACAAATTAGTATATCTTTTAATTAGTTAAAGTTGTTCTATTATTGCAGAGTATAGATATATTTATAGATTATTTTATTTTATTTAATCTTAACCTAGTTATCCACTACTCCTTCAAACCCTTGTTTACTTTTCCACTTCCACATTCATAATAAGCCGTCTCCTCTCCCCTAAATTCAATTATAAAAAATTCCCTTGTGATAATATATGCTTGGACAAATGTAAAGAATGTGTATGAGAAGCCGATGAGTGAATGAGAGGGGTGATCAATTTGACAGTTTGAAAGTAAAATTATATCATGATGATTAAAAAAAATGATACTCAAATTCCACATTTTATTCCACATCTGAAAAAAAAGAAAAAAAAGGTCATGCGTTTCCAGTCCTGGATGTATTCTATTTTATTAGGATATGATGTATTAAAGAAAATGTGTAGAGGTGATTAATATTATTTTATTATATGTTTCAACTGGATAATTGAATGTCTTACAAACTTGGAATATTTGTTATATATATTTGTCCAAATATTGGCAAATAACAATCAATAACAATAATAACAAACTAAGTTCATGGAGTTAAAACAAGGTAATTTTTCTATGACGGATTACGGGTGAAAGTTCATTCAGCTTGCTCGTTTCGCAACACGGCTTATATTGATCGAAAATTGGAAATCCTTGGAAATCCATGATATGTTCGAAATAGAAATATGTACCTGTACACGAAAACATTTTATTATACTTTAGGTTGATTAACAATTGTATTATTTTGTATTATTTGTTTAATCAAATTCCCTTTTCAGTTTCGAAGAATTTGATAGATAGAAGAAACTAATTTAGGTGATTGAAAAAACGAATATTCGATGATTAAAAATAAATGAACAAAGATATATTTATACAAGTGAGAGAAAGTTCTAGATTATTTTATCCATGCAAAATATTCTATAAGGTTATGGAGCTTTCTGCTACATTCAATAAGTAAACTTCTATTTGCCTCATCGGGACTTCTATTTGCCTCATCGGGACGTGTCAGTTTTGTTGGAAAATTGGGACGAAATTTCCCTCTAACGTCTCCGAGCTGTTGCAAATTTATTTAAACAAGGAGATAATATAGTGTTTAGAACACTCACAACCAGTTTAACTTCGAAAAAACCCGTTTAACTTCAAAAAAATTACTATCTAATTTCTCACATCAAAAAATTACACTTAAAGTTTTCTCTCAACTTCACCTTCAACTCTTAACTCACTCTATTTGCTATTACTTTATCGGCAGAATGAACTCAATTTATAGATGAATTTAGTTGCACAAAGTCATCTTCTTATAACCACCCTATAATTCATATAAGAGGAGGATGACAAATCTTTGTAGCCACCACAATACCCATAATCATGGTATGTGCATGAAGAATTGTTGCTTCGAAGTTGGAATTCCTTCACGTATTGCTTCATTGTTGTTTAGTGTGGTTACTTTAGTCCATGAGCTCAATGTTATCCGGATAGAATCGACGCTGGAACTGTGTCTCACTTCTCCATACGACACGTTTGTCGTTCAATGTCAGTCTTCACCATAATATGTTGGAACCGGAGCTTTGAACTGTAGAAATCACAAAACAAACGGAAGAGATAAATCGTTCAATGTCAGTCTTCACCATAATAATGCTAATATAATTGATTATCTTATATTAGTGGTTCATGATGTTGCTTATCGTTTATTTTATTTTATATATGCATATGTTTTAAATAAATAAGCTTTTATATGTCATGAAATAAAGACATGTTGAGGTAAAGTATAAATATTATTAAAGTTTATCGAACAAACCTATCAAAAGTATGAAAGTATAGTAAGATAACAATATAAAAGAAAGTTATGCGAAATTTAAACATAAAATATAAAGTATGATAATTTTAGTCAAGTATATGGTACGTGATACCCTTACTTGTCCCCGTCTACTATCTTTTAAATAATTTTACTAGTTTTAGTATTATGTACAATGGTCTATAATATTGTGAAACTTTATACTATATTGGAGATTCATCAACAAAATTCTAAAAATCTCATATGTAAGCTCGCCGATAAGCGGCATAAGTCACAAGAAGCTATTCCTCATTTGATTGCAAAAAGCACTGGAAAAGGATAATCTATTCCTCATTTGATTCTAAAAATCTCTAGTTTTTATGGTATAGTTTCAATTTTGTTTTTCAAAATACTTTTTTCTTTTTAGAATGATGGGCGATCAGCCATGTGTATAACCAACAATACTCTTATTCAAAATGTAGATGAATTTGGGTTTCAATCTCAATTCCATCAATATTAATACTGTTAAGACTATATCCATAGATGATTTTCGGATGACCGAACCCCTAATTAAAATATTTATTTATTTTTCATACACAAACACTTTTAGATGTGTTTTGTCTTATTATTGTGCCTTTTGCAATAATGTCACTAATGGGAGTAGTCTTAATAATTCGTATATTTTTGGTGTTACATTGGATAAAATATACTCCCTCCGTCTAGCAATGTCGTTAACGTTTTGTCATTTCGGTCTGTCCACCAATGTTGTTAACACTTAAAACTTTTCTCTTTTTGGAAATAAAATTTTACCCATTTTGTCCTTAAAACTAAATCAAACAATACAAAAGTGAGACTCAATCTTCACTCACTATATTAAATACACTTTTTACTCCCAACTAACTCCACTTACTACATTTTCCAATACAAAGTCAACATACTACATTAATACTCGTGCGAAATCAATACGTTAACCACATTCGAGGATGGAAGGAGTATCTTATTTCACATTAAAATATATCTTATTTGACATTCATAATCTATAAAATATATCTTATTTGATATTCGTAAAGATGTGCAAGAATTATGTATTTTAGTGATGTTAAAAAAAATGTCATTGATGCAGCAATCTCCATCAACCTCCTTTTTGGGGTAAAAAGTAACTCTTTTTAACTTCATAATTTAAAATATAAATTATGTATAATATTTTGGTCACTTTGGTCTTTGGATTAATCATAAAGTTTATGAAGAAAGCTAAATCGACAAACCCATATAAAATAATCGAAGCAAAAACTACTAACTACTTCCATTTAAAAATAAAATCTTACTCCTAACCCATGATTCTATTTTCGATTTTGCTTGGTCCATTAAATTTCTTGTTTGAGGTTATTTGTCTTATTTCTTAGCTAACGAATATAACAATAGTAATATCATTCATTATATATTCATAACAAAAATATATTTTATTCTGTATACTTTTTTCTACTGCTATCTTCTTCTTCTTCTTTTTTTTCTTTTTTGTTTCTCTATAAAATTATAGGCTACAAATTTAAGTCTTATAGAAGTCTAAATAAAATTAAGAACCAAGAAGAATAATGTAGAGAAGACGAGCGATATCCATCCCACTCCACTAAAATTCCCAATCTGAAAATCAAAAACCCTAGCCATGATGCGAAACCTCTTCTCTCGAAATCTAATCAACGCTGGCAAATCCTCTGTAGCACCCGCCGTTGCCGGCCGAAGGTGGTATGGCTTGGTACCAATGGTGATCGAGCATTCATCGAGAGGGGAGCGCGCCTACGACATATTCTCTCGGCTTCTGAAAGAGCGCATCATTTGCATTAATGGCCCCATCTCCGACGACACTGCCCACGTCGTCGTGGCACAGCTCCTCTTCCTTGAATCCGAGAATCCCGCCAAACCTATTCACATGTACCTAAATTCTCCTGGTGGCGCTGTTACTGCTGGTAATTCCCCTTTCTGTTGATTGCTTTGTTTTTTCTCGAAATGCTGGAAATTGTACTCAACGTGCGAGGGAGGATGTTTTAATATTGAGAAATAGGAAATTTCTAATGTGTCCATTTCTCTAGGAGCTGAAGTTTTATAATTTTAATTGGATACATTCGTGATAAACTTTGAATGGATTTTAAGTCGATCGTGCATTGGTTAAACTTGCTACTATGATACAAGATTCTTATCCCTCCAAGCTTATTTACATTAACTCCCTAGTAGATCTGTTAATGGGTTTTTGTGTCTTTTTTTTTTCGTGAATTTTGTTAGATAGTATACATTCCGTAGGATTCAGAGTGTGTTTAACTAGTGGAAAACGAGAACTTGCACTTATTTTTAATTCTGATTCATATGCAACTGAATATGAGAAAAAGTTCAAAAGCATCCTTCTTTTCTTTTTTACTACGTTGGGGCGAACCCCTTCTCTTGTTAGTATGTTTTTTCCCTTTTTCATTTTGGTTTCACTTAGATAGTATGCATTTATATATAACTTCCCTGAAAATTTTATTACTTACGTTGAATTGCTATGTAGGTCTTGCTATCTATGATACAATGCAGTATATCCGGTCTCCCATCAATACTATATGTCTTGGTCAAGCTGCATCGATGGCATCTCTCCTACTGGCTGCTGGTGCAAAGGGTGAGAGGCGATCCCTCCCAAATGCTACAATTATGATACATCAACCTTCTGGTGGGTACAGTGGGCAGGCTAAGGACATAAGTATCCACACCAAGCAAATTATTCGTATTTGGGACTCATTGAACAATCTTTACGTTAAACACACCGGACAGTCACTTGATGTAATCCAAACAAACATGGACCGTGATTATTTCATGACAGCTGACGAAGCTAAGGAGTTTGGAATAATAGATGAGGTTATCAATGAGAGGCCAACGGAACTTGTGGCTGATGCTGTAGCAAATGAGGGTAAAGATAAAGGTTCAAGCTAATCTCAATGTAAGATTCTAAACTTCACCACTTTGATCTTTCCTTTTTTTACCTTATGCGGTTACCTTTCTGCTGTTACAAAAGAGCCTTTCATATGTATTATATGAGAGACTGATATACAGATATGCCTGTGCAGTTTTTGGGGGCTGCCTGGAACTGAAATTCAAATTGTTCCTTCAAACAGTTTCAGTTTCAGGCCTTGTCACGATTACTTATCACTTTTAGTAAGTCCTATCTTTATAAATTTTCCTTCAATTGGCTCTATAATTTTCTTATTTAAGACTTACTGTTCTACACTATACCTGTACCTTATATGCTTAAATACTCACATAAATGCTATTGAATTTTTGTAGATCTTGGTTTTGTCAGTGCATGGTTCCCCTTTACTGTTTCTGAAACGTGACCTTTTATATTAGTGTTCATCATGGACTGGTATTTAGACTACAGTACATAAAGAATTGGCCAAGAGTCAATATCTTTAGTAGTTGCATGTGGGAGTATATGTGGATCCATATTGCTGAATGTCTACATTTTGCAGTTGTCCATTTTTGCTCTTCAATAAATATTTTCTTAAAGAGTTTCTACTTACTTTGATGCAGTTATTCTCATCCCCTGGAATCTGGATGCAATTCTGAGTCGTTTTTGGCGAATTTGTTATCAAGAGGCACCGATTGGGGAAGTAATGGACCAAATGACAATAAATGCCACTGATATAATTTTTCTATCTTATTGTGGCTTCAAGAATAATCACCTTTTGTTATTACCCCCTCACTTACCCATTCTACTCTTTGAGGGAGGGTGCAGTTGTACCTTCATAATTCCCTAAGAAAGTGAATTTGTTCCAGCAATAATTTCTTTATCTGCAAATGCAAAAGGTTTATCAGTTATCCGTGCTTCCAATACTTATAATAAGGTTTTCTTTGCTGTGTCTTTGGTTCTTCAAATTGCAAACCGGTTAAATTTCCATGCCATGCTGTATATGGATGTAGGATTTGGTTAATTCAAACTAATTTAAAGCTATTAAGTTTTTTAATAATGTCCCATGACCAGTCGTTTCCTCTGACACGAGTCGCAACTGCATTCTGCTGTGATTTGCGTTTGAGAAATATCAAATGTTAAATGTATGTGTGATTTTGATTTTGCTCGGAAATAAGAATTAATAAACTATTAAAATATTATTATTACCTGCATGTTTTGTTACATTATTTGCAGGTGTATTAACAAAGTTTGTGGGTGACAAGAATCGTTTGTACTTGGGCTTATTAGTCTCTTCGTCCTACTTATAATGTCATATTCTCTCAGTTCCACTAAACTTGACACATTCCAAAAGTAGTACAAGTTATATTTTTAAAAAAGTGTGGATCTTACCACATTTATTACTCTTACACTACTTTATACACATTTCTTAATAATCGTACTGGAAAAAAAAGTATCAAGTTTAGTGGGATGGAGGAAGTACTTTTTTTTTCAAGGTATAGAAGTTGATGCAAAAAAAATTAAAAAATTTTGTGTATTAGTAGATATTTTAATGGAGTACTATTTCAAAATTAAATATTTTAAATATTTAATTATAAATTCAAATTTACCTTCAAAAAAAAAAGTATAAATTCAAATTTTAATATTTTAAATAACTAGAGATAAGTTGACAATATTAAATTTATTATTTGTGCTAATATTAGTCCATTTTTTTACTAGGGCAATGGCTAAATTACCCAAATTCAAAAGACAGATGAAAAATAACCAGCTAAAAAGAAAAAATAAATTATACCCACTTTTATTATAAAAAGACAATATTACCCTTTATGTGTCATTAACCTTAATTTTCGAATTACATGATGTGAATGCTCATGCGTTCATGTTATAAATTTTTTTCATGATCAATTATTTGAATTACATGAGACGAATGCTCATGGTATCCTTTCTTTCATAATCATTTCTTTCAAATTACAAGAGAAAACTTATCACGTGTTCATGTTATAAATTTATTCATGATCATTTCTTTGAATTACATAAGACGAATGTTCATGTGCTCATGTTATCTTTTTCTCCGTGATCATTTTTTTTCGAATTACGTGAGTAGAGTGATCATGTGATTTGTGTCCCAAGAATATATTGATATACTCTCTCCGTTCCTTAAAAGGATGGACATTTTGTCATTTTCGTCTGTTCCTTAAAAACATGCACTTTTTATTTTTGGCTATTTGTTACACTTTTTTATGGGTCACAATTTCCACTACCATTCAAATCAATTATATTTTATATTTAATAACATTGGGTCCCAATCTCCACTACCATTCAAATTAATTATATTTTAACAATTAATAACACTTTTACTACTCAAGTCAACTACATTTTATTGAAAATAGTACATATTTTTAAGGAACGGATGGAGTATATGATAACATGATAAAACTCGTCATGTGCTAATGTTATCATTACTTCATGATTTGTTCTTTTTTTTTATATAGAATTATATGAGCATAGTGCTCATGAGCATATGGATATTTTTAATGAGTAGTTTTAACTATTAACCCTTATTTATAATACCGTAAGTTAAGATCAAAGAAACAAACAAAAGGAGAAAATTATATCAGTATAAATTCTTGTAAACCTTCTAAATTAAACTAACTAAAAAGTCAATAAATTCTAGTTCTCCTTTAATTGTCCCTGATTAGGCTTTTTTTTAACTCACCAAAGTTTGGTTATTTAAAAACCAGAATCTCACTAGCATGGGTAAGTGAAACTAAAAGATGCAGTCATTTTAACTTAATATCATTATCATTACCAGACTGGACATTGAATGCATAAAGGTAGTCAACGAAAGTGCAATTCGTGACTGGTTCTTAACACTGGAAAAGTGAAGAGCAGATAAACGATCATCAGAAACTACACCAAAACAAAATTACAGTAAAAGTAATTTTACCCCCAAATTTCGCAATCATCCGTCTTATAACTCATTTTAGCTATCCTTCACAATAAAAAAATATGGTTCTTTCAAAGTAAAGCACAACACAACCTTCCCCCTTCCCCCTCCACCCGTTCAACCTATATATGAAAATGATAAATAAACAATATACAAAGATGGGAGTGAAACGAAAACTGCCTCAACCGGAGAAGACAAGGGCGGCTAAAAAAAATAGCCCTTCTCTGTCACTCAGTACCTATGATACAGAAACCATGTTCACTTCAAGAGGCCTCAAAGCTCCTTGAACAATCTCCTGGACAGACCTGTTACGTCTACAGACCTCGGATAGTTCTTCAATTGGAACCATCAGGCTGTTTATGGCTGCACCAGACGCGGCATCTGACAGAGCTTGCAAAAATCTTGACCTTTCCACCTCCGTCACAGCATTTGATGGAATTAAAGAAATTGTCTCATTTGCCCACTCTAATGCCTTTATATTGTAGGCTCGTGTAATAGCTACAAGTGTATATGCTACCTATTGCAAATGGAAATTAAAGCATTTAATAACTAGAAGCCTTTATCACTATAGCAGTTATCGGTTGAGGGATTAAAGATGAACCGTTTCAAGTCGCGAACTCGGAAGCGCTCCTGTTAAAGCAGCTATAAGAATTCTGGTGATGACAGCTCCTCTTGGAACGATCACATTGTCTCGGATGGACACATAAGGCTTTCCATGAGTAGAGTTTGCAAGATCGAAAACATCCGATAGGAAATTCAATATGGAATTGGAGGCCTCCCTGCAGCAAAAAATGTGACAGTTGCAATCCCTTATTGAATTTCATCAAAAGTGTGCTCTTCATGTACTAGTCAAATATATAAAGAAAGTGTAATTCTTGAATAGCGCTAAATGACCATTTCCGTTCCACTAAAATACTTCATATGCTCATATATAAGAACCAAATAGGCCTGGAAAAACGCTGTCTGCTATTTGTGTTTGACATAGCTGTGAGAAAAATATATTTGATTTCATTATCTGGGGAGGCTTAAGAAGATATTTCTAACATGTATGCATTCGTTATCCAAGCCTCCACTGAAATAAATCCAACAAAGAAGAAGATAATTTGGACAGTCACTAGTTCCGACTTCCAATGACTGAAGTAGCAGGATGAATATCTAATTTTGCCACATCCTATGCTACATGTCACATGTAAGGAGATGCAAGAGCATATGAAAACACTAGGAGTAGGAGATTGAGAGAGAGACAGAGGACCTATGCTGCACCGTGATTCCAATCATAGAACAGTCCACCAAACAGGTGAATACAGGAGATGGAAAGAATAATTGCGGGCAATAACGGATACATCTTGATGCTAACAAGAAACAATCATCTACCAGGTCAGGTCGGGAAGAAAAGTCCTGCAAGGGGGCAATAGCATCAGGAAAACATATTTACAATTTCAGCAAACTTAATAATCAGAGACAGTACCTGAAATTTTGTAAGCATAAATGTTGTATGGTTGAAAAGAGATTCAATCAGAATTTTCAAATAGTTTGTACAGGATGGATCCGAACCAAATATCTACAAAAGAGGGTGTCAGTATATCTTAATTTAAAAAGGAAAACTAATCAAGCAATATATTGACCCAGATAGCACCAATACGAACCTTAATTACTTCACTTGAGAGATAAAGGAAACAAGGTTGCTGGTGCTGTTTGAATAAAGCTTGTATCTCCTCAAGCATCACACCAACTGTAACTCCCATAAGAGTTTTAGAGGTTCTCACCTAGGAAAGCAAATTCTCATCAGGAATATTTCGCTACAACCAAGATTCTAGCATAGTAATATAAGTTTTGATTACATTCACTGATTCACATAAATGCATTCCACCGTGGACATAGTCCTGAGAAAGTATCAAGCCAATGAGATAGAAGAAAACAAATTGAAAGCTGTTATGATAACTAAGAATTTCTTATGACTCCAGAGTATTTGATACTTATGAAGGGAGAATGACGACTGGGTGAAAAGGATTCAACCATGATAAGGAATGAATGTTACATTGTTGCAGGTTTTATAATTACAAGAAACGTACTGCCAACTTGACAGAGAAGATAATGCACCACATACAAAGCAACACCAGACTAAATAAATTACCCAAGGTTCATGTCAAGTAAAATACTCCAAAGTGGTTCTTCAACAGGAATGATTGTAGGTATGACTAAGGGCATGTCAGAGGAAATCAGAGTGATTAATGGGGAGGGTAATTAATAAATGGGGGTAATCATCGACTTATTTTGATTCCGGAACTGACATGTCAAGCACCATGGATGGAACTGATAAAAGAGGATTCCCTAGTTGATACATTTAGGTGATGGTGAGAATACTCAAAAATGTTAACTACACAGAACCTTTGAAATAGTCTCATAAAATTGACATAGTTCAGAGATCTTACAGCATTTTTGCATGCTCGACAAAGAGATTCCATAGTCCTCATGTCCCAAGAGCGACTGCAGCACAAATATTTGAGCTCAAGTTTATTTCAGTTCAAGTACTCAAGGTTGTATATACAAATAAAGTATTTATCAGTACAGAAGATCTAGCACTGACATATCAAAGATTGATTTGAAGATTGGCCAAAGTCTTTGAACAGCATCTGCAACAGCTTCTGGATGATTTACATGTCTGAAATTGTATAATAAATACTTTAGCTACATAAGAAAGGTATGACATGCATAACAAAGAGATACTATATGTTATTACCTAAATATATTTGCTAGTCGGTCTATATGAACAGTTAAATCTCGAGCAGGCTTCTGCCCAAGTGTTATAGGGCCTTGATTAATGATGTCCTGCTTATTGACATTGCAAAAAAATGATCAACCTCAAATAAAATTAAGTTAAAGATTCCTAAAGGCAATACCAACCTGTAAAGGAGCAACAGCAGGCAAGCATACTGCCTCCAAGGCTTTCTTAGCATGTTCTGAAGGAAGTTCTGTGATAACCATACTGTGCATAGAGATTGACCAAATATGTTAATACAAATTCAAATACCAGCCTGCATCCAAAAACTTATTAATCATTAATACCTAAGAGCCTCAACAAGATGCAATGAGTCCTCCGCAGAAACCTTAAATGGGCCATCTCCAATCATTGCCCCTTGATATATTTGAAAAAGACCATCCAAGGACCCACAGAGTTTTTTCTTGCAGTCTAAAGCCAAAACAAATTATCGTCAGGGTTCAAGTGAAATATACCTAATTCAAAAATCCCGGCGACAGAAGAATTGTAAATAAATAACACTATCAAGATAATTAATAGACAATTAGACAGAGAATAGAATAAAAGAAACCCATATTCAAGAAGCATTTTCGGCTTGAATTTACTCAAAGAACACCAATGTCCTTGTTATTATGCAACATTATAAGGGGAGCTACCCACTACAGATGAAAAGTATCTCAATTTGGTGAAGAGAAAGAGATAATGATATCTGAGATATTACAACAACAGGAGATGAGCTGACAAAAAAATTGAAACTTCTTTGAAGCTGGACTAGTAAGACGAACAAGCATGAGAAGCTAAGGTAAAAACGACTATTTACCATCACATATATGACGAAAGGCCAAAGCAGCAGCAGCTGCAGTGTCCTCTGATACACTCATGCCGCTTACAAGAATATTTATCAATGAAGACAAGAATGAAGGTCCACTGGGTGCAGTGTCGAGCCATTTTGAGTAAGCCCCAATTACTAAGCACACTAAACAAAGAAGAAAAAGAAAGATTCATAAGTAACTCAAGAACAGTGAGCCAAAACTACTCTCTGATGAAGAAATGAAATATATCCTTTGAAGGACAGAAGGATGGCCTTATAGATTTTAGTACATATGTGACCATTACCAGTCTGCAGAAGCTGTGGTTGATGAGGAAGTTGTGGAAGTAAATTCATGACCTGGCAAAATAAAATAGTGTTTGAGGTTTTCTACAGTTGCTAAATTGCTAAACAACAAACATGATTTAATATCAAAACCAGCTTATGTCTGAGAAATAATGAGGAAAAACATGGATCACTGGGGAAACAACTATTAAGAACAGAGGGAAGAATGTGAAGCAGATGTAGCACTATAGATTTAATGGCCTCATTTGAGAATGTTCAAACCTGAGGCATCACATCTCCTTCAGCATTAGATACAAAATCTGATATTGCTCTAATGCTATATAAAGCAGCTTCTACTGGACGCCAATCAGTTTGCTGGCCCTGCCCGCAGTGGTTCACAGCCTATTATATCATGCAGAAGGGGAAAATAGAGACATGGTTGATGAATATATGCATTAGCAAGGTTATGCAAAATAATAAAGACAAGTAATGTTATGAGTTATATCTCAACGAGATCTGTATTGTTAAACTTGTTAGGTCACTAGCTTGCAGTTTAATTGTTCAAAGTGGGGTCTAATGCCAAGGAAGCCTGAGGAAGTGGGGATTGAAGTGTTAGGCCTTGGGAGAAACCCTAAAATAGTAGGCCTTCCATTTCCACTGTTAATATAATTACTGAGTAAATTTCAGATCTTATAACTTGTGTTTTTCTTTCCAAAATTGGTTATAATGTGTATTTATTGAATATGCAGGTTACAATCAAAACCATGAGATCGTGAAACTAGAAGAAGTGCGGAGCACTTTTACAAGCTTGGTTCTGATCGTATTTAAGAGTAATACACTGTCATTGATTATACGGCCACAAGAGTGTCTGTTCTAAATTACTTTTTTCTTAAAACCAAAAACAAAGGCGGGTTTGGGTGTTCTTAGGCTAGCTAGCAGGCCTCATTCTAAAAAATGGTAGAAGGCACCCCAAAATATAGAGCCATTGAGTAATTTCGTAAGCCAGAAAATTTGTACCTTAAACAAAGCAAAATAGGATGTCCACTGAAACAGAGAAACGATGATCTTAAACTTACAGGTGTATTTAGACATTTAGAATAGTTATTTCCATGAAGAATACCCTCTCCAATGTTTACCAAAGACCAAATATAGACAAAGCAGATGCTAGTTGTAGCAAAAAAAAAAAGAGTTGAACAAGCTGTGGAAATAGAGCAGTAAGGGCACGCACACAAATTTTAACAATGTTCAGAGAAGCAACCATCATTCTACTTCCAAACCATAAGGGATGTTAATTGTAATATATCCAATTATGAGTTGTTCCTAATCCACAGGGAAAGCAGGAAATCACTAAGAGCAAGGCACACAACAACAGGCAGGTCTCCAATATCTTATCCATCATGCCCCAGAATGACTGGCATTCTACTGCTTATGTACACATAAAATTTGATCCTTAGTACAATCATATGTAATGTAACGTCTGACTTCGGTGTCATGCAGGCAATATATACAAAAGATCAGGGTTCCAACGATCAAAAATAAATAATGGCTGCAAATTTTCACTAGGTCTACCTACAGTAATTTGTTACACGAATTCTTGTTTTAAGGATTGCCAAAAATGGATTTCTACAGCATTAAAGGGATTCAACATACCTCAATAAGCTTCATGTAAAGAATCTTGAGAGTAGCATTGCCACCTAGAACCAGAGCTGCATCAATGAGGACATCTGCAACAGCTGCCAGCATAATAGTTTTGTTAAAAACCACATAAATGTTGCATCATAAAACATGCCACCTCAGAAGGTCTAGTTAGAGGGGGGGATAGGACCTATGAAATTTACATATAGGCATGGAAACCTGAAACCGAAGCTATGAAGCCCAAAGATACAAGTTGTGTAATGAAAGAAAAGATTGTCAATGCATATGATGGAATTTCAAACAGGTGAATATACAATCTTCTATGCGTCAAACTCATGCTGAACGCAAGTTTAAAATTTCTAGAAATATAAGTTTATGCTAATAATTGAGAGAGTAGATCATTAGACATGAATATTCATATTGGAAGAACAGGTTTGGCTTGACAAATTCCAAAATGATAAAAGAAAATGTTTCTGATATAGAGTTCATGTTTAACAATAACATGACAGAGATACAGAACTCATTTGATGATCCCCGCTTCATTATTTTGGCACTATTATTCTACAAAGATACTGAGAACCAGCCACCAGGGAAGAGATGGAGGCAATGATATTTCCCTTTGGATGTTCATGTTTTCTACCTTTTCAAGTAATACACTCTTTTGGTGTCATGGTTGCCTTTGTTTGCTCCAATATTTATTTGCTAATCTAGACATATTAGAAACACATACGGACTGTACTGCTGTATAGCAAGGATATCCCTGTCTTGGCAGAAATTTATTAATATCGGAACTGTTTTACGTATATTTTATGAGATAAAATAAAATTCCTTGTAACACAACAAGAGCTCAAGACCTCAACTGATGCAAGACAAAAACAATATAGGGAAGCTTGATCCTCTAAGCTAAAAAGATTCTCTGAACATGCCTTCGAATCTTATCAGAGATTCAGAAGGAAGCTCCTTTCAGTTTAACATCATGGCAACCATATCAAGTTGAAGAAGCAATACTAGTTCAGGAGCAATTTTAGAGTCACAAGTATGAATCCAGAATTGGGGAATTGATCTTTAAGATTTTACATACAACCAAGATAAATTTGGGGCCAACTCAGCAGCAATCATTTAGGCAACTAAGATCACACTACAGACAACCTGATCTATTGTCCCCAGAACTCTAGTTCGTGAAAAGATTAACTATGAGGATGTGCTATAGATATGACATTATTGTGTACAAAGATGCTAATGTTTCATAGCTTTCAATTAAGGAGACAACCAAGGTCACTGACACTGAAACCAAGTCAAATGGTTGCCGTGATTAATCGTCTAGTATTTGGAATGTAAATCTTAGAAACACATACATAATAAAGAGGAACTCTCCTGGTAGATTATTAAGTTTGATGTTCTTCTAACTTCTAAAAATTGGAACATAAAGTGTTTACAATCACCTCAGGAGCTCAAAAGCATAAATGTAGAAAAATTAAGTAATAGGCTAGTTGCTTGCACATTTCAGTTGTTCACCCATTGGTTCAATTCATTCCATATTTCTCTCTTTGGCATGAAATGAAAACAGTTCCATCAGTTGTATAAACTTCACCATATAAGATTATGTTGAAAATCAGCAGACCAATTATCAGATCAAAAAGCAGATTTACCATATCTGGTTTGCTTAAAATCTTTCTGGTCCTCTCTTGAAAGATCTGAGTAATCCTGGGGATATTCAACTTTGACACTAACCTGAGACAAATGAAGTGACAGTTCAATCATAAAATTGGACAACAATTATTACTAAAAGTATGTAGCTTCCCTTAATACTAGTAGTCACCTACAGATCAACTCAGGAAATTGTAAATAGGAAGCCCGGAGATCATACCCATTAATATATCAATATATCATATGATAATCATGCAATTACAGTAAAAAAAAAAAGGAACAAAAATTTGCAGCCTGAATATCACAATTTCCACATACATTTAAGATCATAGACAGACTGGGTACCTAAGTAGCTCTTTAGATTCGTGTGCAGATACTAAAGACAAATCATGATTTGTGGTTTAAGAATACCAAAACAGCCAAGTAACTTTTTTTTATTTGCATGTGTTATGCTCTTATTCATTTTTAGGAAATGAAGATTACCGGTCTTGATTACAAAATGCTGCTTTGGCATTCCTAAGGAACTATGCACACACCTCCATTTTGTATTAAAAGAAACTCAACTTTGAATCCGAAACTTGAAAACTAAGTGACTTCTGACATTAGAAAAGCCTCACCAAGGAAACAAGTGCTTCATAACATGAACGGAATGCCAGCAACTGAGGGGATTTCTCAGCTTCAACAGAAGGTTCATCACCATATGGATAATGATTATTCCTAACCGATTAGAAATGATAACGTCAAATAACGATCTAGCGTACATACAAAACTTAAGGATAGAAAATAATAGCACCTCTCAATTAATATAAGTTGAAGACTATGCCAAAAGTTGAAGGTCATTGAAGCAATATCAAATTCTGGATGTGAAGTAACTTCAAGTAAAGCTTGGACGATCATCATTGATTCCTCAGAACCTGAAGAGAAAATTTCATTTTTTATTGTAAGACATCCCTTACATAATACAGCAAGCCATGGCTCATATGACATATCATGTTTATGCCAATGTGAATACACATGAATTCGCATAGCTAGATAGATACATATATATCCACACTAAGATACAAACTACGAATCATCTCTATAAAGAATACGTAAAAGCAATCCAAGTCCAGAGAAGGTCGCAAGACATTGCAATCTATATACCAGTTGCAATTAGTTCAACATATGCATCTCCCATGTCAGCAAATAACCGAGCAACGGCCTTCACATCCTCCTCGTCCTGAGATCAGTGGTAAGTAGTTGTTATATGGAAATATCATATACAACTGCACAGAAGAACGTATAAAGATGATCTTGAGGGTACTTCATAGGTATCTTGTAATGCAAACCATAAAGTTCTCATTTATATGTAGTGCACATGCCATATGATACATGACATGTTGAGCCAGGATATGGAAACATAATCCTTGTCCTCATTCCACAAAATTTAAGACTTATCAAGATAGCAGTAAAATGATACCTACTGGAGCCCAGACCAACTCTAGGTTAATTATCCATCACTACTTCAAGCCTTCAATCAGATTTTGGTCAACCTTATACAACACTAACAAGTAACATAGCAAACATGTCATACTGAACCATTTTAAAGCTAGGCTAGTGAACTCAATACCGTTTTATAAAATCAACTTTTTCCAGCACTGCCACAGGCACTATCTTGTTGATGGTAACATGGTTACTGTGCATGTTATTAAAAAAACAGAATTTATAGAAACTAAAGTTACACAGAAGTACATGGGAGGACTAAATGTCCCTCCCTTTTCATCTAAGAGAAGCTATTCTAAAACGTACAAATATCATATTCCAGACTCTAAAAATTTCATTTACGTAAAAATCTTTAAATTTCTGTCTCTAAAACCCACATTACAACTCTGACCTTCAGCCTTTCCCATAATTATCCAGTCATTCCTTCCTATATTTGAATAGTATCATATTTCTTTCCATCCAAACAATCCGAAGAACATTTAAGGGCAAACATTCAGGGAAGATCATCATAAAAACTAATTCACAAATCACAAATGCTGACATTAGATGGGATCTAAATCATATTTTGCAACAACTTCCATAGAGATTCCTTGTAGCGTCAGGCTTCAGCTTTCAAGGAAAGCGAATGAATTTATTACACTAAAAAGCACCAAGGGTAATGCCTACACACAAAGATATTACCATGATAAGACACATTCCAACTACAAATGTGCAGTCCAATTAAAGACGAGTGATTCCAGAACCCTCTGGATTGAGGACAAACCACGGGAAACCAAGATCTATAATCAGGAAACTAGGTAGCTATTGCGCATCTCATGAAGAAGTTTCCATCAGATAGTCTCTGAGGTGCTGCTGCTCTCCACAACCAACATTTGGACCCATAAAGTTTCAAAAGTTATGTTCGTACCAGATATCACTCCACATGCTTCATGACAAATAGATTCTCTGGAGTCTCACAGTTCAACATTCGATAGCTGATAGGTTTAGTTCATCCCAACACTTGCCCTCTATATAACCCCTTTATTTTCCGTCCTTAAGATGCAAATATCTAAAATGCTTTTCAATATAAAGAGGGTCTTCCGAGTCCTCACTAGAAGTGTATTAACAGATAAGATGGCTGAACAGCACATTGTTTCCCAAAAGGCTCACTCAATGGATCAAGCAAACTGGTGAAAATTGCTCATCATTTTGCATACCTTGTTAGTTTGCAGGATGCAATGCTCATTTTCTTCCACCAATGGCAATAAGAGTTCAAATGTCAGTTTTGCTTAAATAAACTCAATTGACCTTATGAAACCACTCCCGAATGGAACCCAAGACAGAAAAAATAAACTATAATCTTTCCTTTCAGCCAATACTGTTGTCTAACTTCTGAACAATATGCATGTCATTACCATGTCAAGAATCTTTTAAAAGGTAAATAGCAAAGAACATAAGGTCTAATTTTAATTAGAACATCAGCATACAAATGCCAGCACCAACTATGAAAAACACCATCATGTTCAAGCACCTATATACATTATGGTTTAAGAAGGGAAGAAATAACTGTCTGTTCCGTCCCAGTATATAGGCATCATTTTGACAAATAATAAAAGTATAAAACAAATTTGAAAAGAAAACAATGCTCAAAACGATGATCTCCATAATCATTTCTCATGCCAGAAAGAGAAAAACTCAGATCCTACTCATGTCATACCTTCGAGGAATCTCTAAGCTGAGGTTTCATATTCATAATCCTAGGCACAAGCACTTGAATTAAGGGCATCTGAGAAGCAACTTCGTCAAGGTTTCTCACTGTTGTATAGTGAATCAATTCAGAAATAACTGCAGGAAAAGAATGGATACATGTAAGCATCCTGAATCATAGCATGCCTGTTGATACCAAGACACCTTAAAAACAACATCCTGAAGGAGTAGAATAAATGTGTTGGTGCCTGTACATTTGTGAACTTTTCATGAATCCAAATCCATGTCTTAGAATCCTATCACCAGATTTACTTCACCTATGTGCAACCAAAGAATTTACCTAGGCCACTTGCACATATTGAGGCCATTCAAGATGGTCAAACCTATTTCTCCACTAAATATGACAGCATTCTTTAGTTTTGTTAAATTTTGAATCATATTACTAACCATGTTGATCCAAAACTCCATTTATGTAGAACTCTGAACTCAAGATAATATAGCTTGTACTTCATTAATCAATAATCAAATTGAATTTCTTTCATATTCAACATTTTTTCATTTTAAAAGTTTTATTATTGAACTCGCCAGTTTAGAAGTCAACAGCCATCAGGGGATCAAAGATGTTATGTCTATCCACTTTAAATATAGCTTGTACTTCACTAATCAATAATCAAATTAAATTTCTTTCATATTCAACATTTTTATTTTAAGTTTTATTATTGAACTTGCCGCTTTTTGTTTTTACATTTCAGTTTAGAAGTCAACAGCCATCAGGGGATCAAATATGGTAGGCCTATCCTCTTTAAAGAATCCCATCAAAAAGAACAAGGTAGATAGAGGTCTTTGAGACCTACAAAAATTACATTGCAATATACTGTAAAATGAGATAAAGAAAGAATTAGCATGTGTCTTCCACAAACCATTAACTGATGCTTCGGACAGCATATCACTATTCAAGCCTGAGAATGCTGTGAGCACCAATGGATGTGAAGCTAGAGCTGATGCTGGAATCCTGGAACCAATATTATTGTAAGTGAACATGTCACTATGAAGAATTGAATTAATAACTAAAGTAGTGGCAAAACCAGGGGACTGGATTGGTAGGGGTTAGATCCCTCCCTAATCAGAAAATTGCCCCTGAATAGGTGGGGATAGGCGGTTCTACTCATACATGTCAGTACCAGTTGCCACCACTTCTCATATAAGCACAACTATAACCTCACCAAGTGTCAATCAATATAGCTTTAATGTATTATGTGTGTGTGTGTATTCAGCGCTTTCATATATAGAATATCATAATATGTTAACTTTTTATTTATTTGTTTGCATGAAAAAGAATACGTTCGACAGCAAGGCTACCGCCCCTGAACTAAAGGTGCATGCAAGTTATAAGATGATCCATTGAAAAGAATAAATGATATAATTACACCCGCATCCAATAAAAAGTGTGCTTCAAAAGCCAGAAGTAGAGCAGCGCAGGCAACTTGATACAAGATAAGTTACATGGAAAAGACGAACAATGATCCATAATATGCCACAATAGGAGAGTGTCGGAGGATAGTTTCAGTTACTTCAAAGAATTAAGAGCATGAATGTTGCATTTCGTTGTTTAAGAGTGGTCAGTTTTGTTGCTTATCAACACAAATGGAAGGTGTCTACTCTTAGATTTTTCAGTAGATTATAGCCTAAGTTCCTTCTCTACATGCACCTGAAACATAATGCTCTGTGATACCAAAGGTGCTTATCTTTCAACAAGGAAATTTCACAACTGACTAATGTCAATTAAAGCATGTTGCCTGAGAATGTAAATACATTTGATGCCCTAATTCCTCAGATATCGGGGAAGCCATGTGTTACTTATTCTAGATAAACAGGCCATGTTGAGTCATCTTGGTAAAGTGAGATATTCTAAGAACCAAGATGATAAAGCACAGCCCATCTGATTATAGCAGAAAAATCAACAAAATGTCATGTGTCATCTGCAAATACACCAGAACGGCATTCCAGTTATAGAATTGGTTTATGTAGAAATAAGTTATACCTGTGCCTTAGCCGTAACCATGAAGAAAAAGCCTCAAGAACCTGCCAAGTTGTAAGAATTCAGAACATAGATCTACATTTTAATGTCATAGAGATTAAATGACTTTCCAGAAGGAATCCAATATAAAGAGCACATAATATAAAAGGACATGGTTCGGATATCAACATATTCTTAATAAGTAAAAATTTCCACAAGTCAATATTCTTGTAGGTATTACTTTATAGGATATTCTCAATACCTTCATTATTCACAAACTATACATGCAAATAGTATCAACTATCAACTCAACTTTTCAAAAAATTTACACAAACCTAATAAGTATGAACTCCATCAAGAAGAACATCAAATAACACCACATACCTGTTCTGACATTCCATTTATATTCAAGCATGCAGTTAAGACATTAAGAGCAATTTCCATCCCAGCAGCAAGTTCATGTTCGAAACTTCGGCGTCTATCAGGACGAACTGATATTTTGTAATTGTAAACTTCCTGGGTTTAGTGAAAATTGTTGTCAGCCATATTTTATGAAACCAATAAAAACATGACAATTAAATTCACACATGATACTAGATTCACTACAAACACCGATTAAGAATTAATTAAAAAAATTCTAAATAATAAACTTGGTTATTTCAGCATTGCTTGATCTTTGGCTGGAAGCATATTAGATATGTGTGCTTCAATTGAACAATACAAATTTCTGTTAGACAGTATACACAAATACAGATCTGTTATAATTCCATTCAGCTAAAGGAATGGATTCGACTGAGAGTGCTTAGGGATGAGTAGCACACATCAAACATCAGCACATCGAACTATAATCCTGACAACAAAAGGTTGAAGAAGAGAGTTGATTTACATAAAATATCTACAAAAAAGAGCCGAACATTTGCCAAGCTGCACGTTCTCTATCAGAGACTGGTGCCAATAATTCAAGTCAAACTCGACCATAATTGCTGAACTAATGCACAAATCCGTGACACTCATGACAGGAAACTCAACACCATCAACAATTTTTCTTTGTCAAAATTAACATGCTACCAGGAAGAAATTTTCCACTCAAAGTGTCGTTGCACTATGTTGTTATTTGAGTACATGATTATGACAATTACAGCCATGTGCTAGTCAATA
Source organism: Leonotis leonurus (assembly GCA_026898415.1). NCBI lineage: Eukaryota > Viridiplantae > Streptophyta > Magnoliopsida > Lamiales > Lamiaceae > Leonotis > Leonotis leonurus. Next base: position 2,240,222 of record JAPKLX010000011.1, read on the forward strand.
ATGTTTAAGCAAGTGCACGTGTGTGTGTGAGAGAGAGAGAGATAGATGGAAACAAAAAGTTTGTATTTCCAAACCTCGGGCAAGACTCTCAGAAGTTCCAGAAAACTTGGTATACATTCAGGGTTCGAATTCATCTCATCTCTAATCCAATTTAAGATACCACCATCTCCCCAATCTTCTGCTGGTACATGAATAGCCAATGCAGCCACTGCAAGGCTAATCTATATCTTCCGACATTTAGACTACTTTGAAGTAAGACATAATGAATCAATCCAAGTGATGAAAAATGTTTACCTGAGTCCTAACTTTAGGAGGTCCCTTGTGAAATGATTTTAGTAATGTCTGCAAGTAAGGAAGCAACACCATTTATCACATTCACACACGTTGTATAGACCAGAAATCTACAAGTTAAAGGTACATCATTACATTTAGAGATATCCGTAAAGGACGAAAAGCTTCAGAAGGTAGTTCTTCAAAATCACGTTGAACCTGCTTCCACGTCATCAGTGGTTTCATAAGAAAATAAACAAGGAGTTAATAGAATCTTGATCCTACCCAAAAAGTAAGGGATTGATTACCTTGCTTCTGAGAGTTTGAGAGCAGAATATTGAAGTTTCTATATTGCTGGAAGTATCATGAAGCAAATTATCCGCCACCTATCGACATGCAAATAATTAGCATGACTAAGAAAATTTCAAGCAAAGTTTATTCTTGAACAGATCTTCTTTGCGTAAAAAAAAGGAACAGGAAATGGAAGAGTGGAGAAGCATGGCCTTTTATGTTTCATAGAAAGATGCTAACATGAGGAGAGGCAGCAAGGATGTGGATCACAGTCTTTTCACTTTTTATTGTGATACCACTCAAGTATTTTGCAACAGTGACTGGTAGCCTGTATATCTATTTACTACACAACCTAACATAACAAACAAGAGTCCGCGCCCACTGACTATTCAGGATAAACTTTTACCACAATTTATGTGCATTGAGACAACCAATTCGAAAATAATGATAAATGAAAAGAAACATAATGGTTTCATTTGAAAGGTAACATGATGCTCTTATAGAAAATAAAAACAAGTTGGTCCATAGTATTTGATCCAATTCTACTCATTATGATGATTCTCTTCCCTTGGATGTTATATATGATGACTCCCAAGTCCCAAGCCATAAAGAACATGCTCAAGCTCCCAAAGATGATAAACCACAGACCTAGTTTTTGTTGTGATTGTAATTTGTCATACTTTAAGTAGCTTTCCAGAATAATACCTGAATTGATCAGTAAGATACTAAGATGTACTAGTTACGGCTTTGGTACGATACTAAAGATTAGTTGAGTAGTTATTCTGAATCAATATCACAGAATAAAAACTCAATCATGAACAAGAACCACAAACTTAAATGTGAAAATATCCAAAGCTAACCAAAAAAGATATTGAATGACAAATAATAGCCACAAACTTAGCAATATTTAAATTATAGTCACTTGGGAACGAATCGTACCATTCATACCAGGTATGAATAGTATGAACTTGGAAATTCATGTCAAGTCATACATGGTATGTGTGAATGGTATGATTTGGACCCAAGTGACTAGAATTTAAATATCATGGTTTTTAAAAATGTTAATGAGGCGTGCCTCGAAATGAGATGCTCAGAAAACGCCTATGAGGCGCCGCCTCAGCCTGCCCAAATGGGGCAAACGCCTCGGATGACTGAAGTGCACTGAGGCGTTGAGGCATTGCCGAGGCGCACACCTTGGTGTATGTGAAAATTTCGGGGGTTTTTTAAATAATTTCAGTGTTTTTGGGCTCAAAAATCAAAATATTAGGGCTTTTAATTTAAAGATCTAATTTCATTTGAGCTTATAATTTATAGTTTTAATTAAACAAATATTAGAACAAAAATTATATGAAAACCCTAAGTCCCTAATGTCTCCTGCTATTCTCCCTCTTGTGCCATCTCTCGTGCCCTCTCCCTCTGATGAATGATTCCAACTTCTTGGAACTTTGATTATTGTTGTCTTGTTGCTTTTAGTTAGACAATTTAGACTTACATTTAAGACTTTTAAGACTTATAAGTAATTTTGATTATGCTTTTAGTGTGTTATATGCAATTATTATGTTTTTATGTGTTTGTTTATAATTCATATGTAAATTCATAATTTACACCTCGCATCGCCTCGAGGATTACGCCTGGTGAGGCAATGGGGAAATGCCTCAAGGCAAAAAACATTTTTTTAAACCTTGTTAAATATTACTCCATCTGTCCACAAAAATTGTGTTGTGAGTGAGCCTGCACGGATTTTATGAAAAAGCTGTAAAATGTGTTTTTAGTGGAGAAAGAGATCCACAAAATAGAATATATGTGAGATTTAGAATATTGAGTGTTTTGTGGGACCATGTCTAAAAAAAGAAAGAGTACACTTTTAGTGGATGACCCAAATAAGTAATAAGAGTACACTTTTCATGGACGGAGTGAGTACTGAGTGTGTGTATTATTTATCTTTTTTGGCTATTTTTTGTTTTGTCTCAACTTAAATAGTCAATCTAACCATTGTATATTCATCATTTCATCCCATAGGTTTTCTTCTATAAGAGGCATCCAAAGTTCTCCATTTAGATTGTTGTAAATTAATAGCAGCTCTTGTTGTATAGAAATATTTTCTGGCCAAAGCTATTATCACTCAGCACCCTATATTTTTAGGACAACAAAAGGATCAAACAAGATTGAAAATTTCTTTGAGCCTGTCACCTCTTCTATTGTGATTTACCTCTCCTGTGCATTTTTTGATTGCACATACAATGAAACCCCTAGTATTGCATTGTGAGAGTCTAAAATATTATTATTCCGAACCTTTCTTTAAATTCAACATTTCATTTGTCACCTGTGCTTCTAGAATTCATTATAGGCCAGTCGGGCAGTGCACTACAACCTAACGCCAAGGCGGGCAGAACTTTGCAAACAGGGATGCTCTAGAGTTCATTTCTAATTTTCTCTTTGTTTTTCAGAACATTCCCAAACTTCAATTCTATCATCAAATTCAACAAAGAACACAAAAATCACTTGTAAATTTATTTATCTATTTATTTTAACGCAGGGTGCCACCAAGTCTGTATGGCACATAATCTGGCTGACTAGGGGAAGACCCCCATAAATGCTTATTTAGCAGCTTTTTTCCGTCATGTAAAGGAGTATTTCCACGTACATTTGAGGATTGTAGGGCAAATTTATCTTTCTTTTACCCACAATTACATCTTTCTACTTGATAAGGCTAGAGGAGAGTATTGGAATGAACTAAGGGAAAGTCTAAATCAAGCCCCATCGCAACAAGAACTCTTCCCCCAACCAACACAGGGCTTAGAGCAAAGGACTGAAAATAAATCCTTGTAGCAGTGGTTCGAATCCACTTCTAAGCGGTCGAAGGGTTCCATATCTAGGTCGGTAGGAAGGGAAGGGACAACTCATATTCGGAGAATAAAAGAGGAACAACCAACCTTTACAAGGAAGAAGGGCTGGCAGCTTCCAAGGCCACATTTTAAACACTTTGCCACATCATGACGACAAAATGCAATTGCAAGTAGCACATTTATTAAAAAAGCACATTAAAAGAGCACAATATTGAGGGACATGCCACAGAACCACAAAATGCCACAAATTAACAGATCATGCGGTGTAACTATCGCACTCCGGAGGTATCAGCAAGTGCTGACTATTAAATGCATATAAGAATGCAACTCCGGGCTGAAAACCCGAGGCTTGAAATGATATCAATTTCAAATTTAAAAAAAAAAATCAAATAGCTCCCATTTCTCCAAGATCAACTTTCCATTTAAACCCCAAACTTTCAGTTGAATGCTATTGCTATCCCCAATGCAATTCAGAGAAATACCTATACGACCCCATTCACATTCGACTCACCCTCAATCCATATCACAAGCAACAACTTAATAAACCCACTAAAAATCTAGCAATCAGTTCAAATATATATATAAATCCGGAAGTCTCCAGTTGGAAGTGCGAAATCACCTGCCAAGCATCAATGGTGCGCTGAAAATCCTGAAGCCAGCGATCGGCGTGCATCCTTACGGCGTCGTCTGGGTGGTGGTAGAGCGCGTTTAGGGCTTCTTTGACAGTGTTCTGGAGCTCCATATTTGGTTTGAGAACAGTTGCAGAAGATTGATTGGCAGAGATGGACAAGGAAGTGTATAGGAGAACGATGATGATGGTGAATTGTGACTAATTTTGTATTTAGTGAAGAAGCCCTTTTAAATTTGTGTGCGTCTTTGCAAGTCTGTCTCTTTCTGTATAGATATGTGTGTGTGCTGTGCGAATGTTCTCTCACTCCCTGGGTTGGGGGTTGGGGTTGGGGTTGGGTTGGGGTTATATAACTATGCTATTCAAAATTTCTTCTTCTTCTCTACTCTCATAAAGTATTTATTTTCTTTGTTTTGATTGGTTACCCTTTGGTAAAATTGTGTCAGGTGATTTCATTAATGGATCAACAACAAACATATATATATAAATTTATGCTAAGAAATATAAGACTTAATACGTAAGTTATTATTTGTGTGTTGGACATATGTAATATTTATAATTAGATTAAAATCATTTTAGTTTGAAACTATTTTAATTCAACGTTCTAAAAATCAGACTGAACCGGTCTCATAAAGAATCATCGGATTAATGAAACAAACAGTTTAATTGCTTCAACAAAATTAGGTATTGCACGCGTGCTATGCACGAGATTATTTATTTATAAATAATTTATGCATAGAGATATTTAAAGAAATTAAAAATATTGTAATCCGATTTTTTATTCGATGGTTTTAGAACCGTAATCGATAGTCATATTCTCAATTGTGACTATGTTGAGGACAATTCAGTTACAGTTTCAAAATTTGAGAACTGTGATCAGCAATTTGAAATAATAACTTCGATTTATTTTACCTTATTTAATTTATTTTTTATTTTATAAAGGGTCATCTTTTATTAATTCATAACAATACATTAAAATTAATAAATAAGAGGATATTACATAACTATTTAAACATATGTATATTGATAAAAATTTATAATACATGTATTTGAAGTCATTATTATTTGTAGTTAGATTTGGTTGTGAAATTTTAATTTTGTTATGTAATAATAAATATTTGACATAATTTTATTTAACAACGAATTAATAATTTGAAGTCATCTATAAAGTTATCCTTAAAAATTGATTTTCAATTTTAGTACAAATTCGTGTATTAGTTAGTGTTTAAAATTTTATTTTAATATATTAAATTATATTAATCTTAAATATAATTTTGATCAAATTAGTTATCACAACATATAGTATCACATTGTTATATATTTTTCATATATCACAACTATATTAATAATTATATATTAATTAATTTTAATAATATATGTATTTTAATTTTAGGAGGCAAAAGTTATAGGAGAGAGAAAATAAAAGTAGTTATTTGTTTAAATTTTAAAAAATATATAATTTAATATTTAATATTTATATAATTTTGGCCAATAACGTTAAAATTATCTACAAATAAAGCTAGTAAATTAATAAAGTTAAAATTATTTAATTCAATATATTTAATATTTATATATAACTTGTACTGTGTAAATTAATAGAATTCCTAAATGGAATGACCATTTGTATTTCACTTTATGTTTTACTATTAAAGTTAGCATTTTTAATTAATATTTATAATAATACATTATATTTAATATTTTTTGAAAAACTATACTCCTTATGTCCCACTTATTTAAATTCATTTACTTTTGACTCATTCCAATATTCAGTTGTAATAGCTTTTGAAGAACATGATTTGTGCTTTAAAATTTGTTAAATAAAGAAATGTGTCTAAATAAGTGAAACGGAATTGGAATATGTTAGTGTTAAATTTATCAATTATACAAATTGATTATAATTATTAGTATTAAATATAAAAAATAATTATAAGCCCTGATCAAATAGGACAAATTTTTAGTACTAAATAAAAGATTAAACTTAGATATAAGAAAATAAAATTAAGAAAACATATTAGATAACATTGAAATTTTATAGTAAAAATAGATCGGAACACTATATCTAATTCGCCCTTTCTGCATAGTATTAAAACATATTATAAAGAGTATTCACCTTCATAATTAGGAACATTATATATATATAATTGTTTTCAATTTATTAATGTATAATAATTTTTTATATTAATTTTATATTTTATATAATATATATCAAATTAAAGGTATTGACAAGATCTTTAATTTAATATGCATAATATTGTAAATATTTTACGAACAAAATAAAATAATTTTAGGAGAAAAGTGTTATAGGAGAGGGAAAATAAACCATAAAGTTTATAAAATTTAAAAATTAATTTATTCATAATACGTAAGCTAAACCCAAAAGTAAACAATAAAATAAACCGTAAACCCTAAACCCTAAAATAAATTTTAAAATCTAAACCGGATTCAGTTTGTACATGTACGTTATGAATTGTTTAATATTCAACTTATCTTGTTGCTCTATTTGCTCACAATATAGCATTTGTAATGAAATAAGAAGGTTGAGATTTAAGGAGGTGGATGATTATGGATAAGAAGGTAGAGATTTAAAGCTTATAACTCTATCAATCTTATCAATCCTATAAAACAAATCAAACCACCCCTAAATAGATTATTATGTAAAAAAATAAATTAAATTTCACAAATTTATGTATTTCATGAATAGATATTAGTATTGTTAACAAACTAGTATTTTTACCTATGCAGTTGCACGAGAAATTATTTTTTGTAGTATATAATTTCATCATTTTAAAATATAGATAATTTTAATAATGTTTAATAAAATCAAACAATCCAAATAAAAGTTATCTTATTATATATGATAAGTATTAAGCCTACATATTATATTTTTAAAGATTACAAATAGGTTATTATATACTCCATCCGTTTTATAAAAATATATACCATTTGAATGATGCGATACAAATTTTAACAAAATGTAGCTGAATTGAGTGGTATTAAAACCGAGACTCACAAAAAAATGTTATTAAGTATTAAAATATAGTTAATTTAAATGGTAGTGTGTTAGAACCCACAAAAAGGCGTTATTAAATGTTAAAATATAATTGATTTGAATGATAATGGAGATTGAGACCCACAAAAAAATGTTATTAAACGTTAAACTATATCCAAAAATAGAAAGTGGATGTTTATGTGGAAGGTAATAAATTTGCAAAAGATGTATCTTTTTAAAAAATGAAATGAGTAATAGTTTCTCTTTTTAATGTAACAAAAACATAAAAAATTATTTATTACATATTATTCGATTTGAAGATTACCTAATTAATTTAGGGTGCGTATTTTCTAATTTTTTTAAGTTGCAATTCGACTTCAAAATATTTAATTAGTTTTTTTTGCACATATGTGAAATATATTTCTTATTTGCATTTTATTAAGTTTATAATGGTTTATTTAATACAAATTTATTTAATGATTTATTGAGACTATTCATTTCCCCACTCCCGCTACCTAATTATTATCTATTTAATGAATTTATTAATTTGTATTATTTTTAATTAACTATATATAATATTAACTTATATTTAATGATAATAAATTATATATTAATAATCAAAATAATGAATATAATTTTATAAATGAAATTAAAGAAAATTAATTATTGATAATATGAAAAAAAAACTTAAAAAATAATAAATATAACTATATTTGAATTTTTTTTTATTCATTTATTGTGTCATAGTTTAAGATAAAATAAAATGAAAAAATATAAAGACAATAAAATAAATAAACTAAAAATATACATATTTTTCATTAATTATAAAATAATAAATAAAACTTTAAATGGAATTTAAAAAAATTAATTATTGATAATTTGAATAAACGAAAAATTAAGAAATATAGATATAACTATATTTGTATCCACATGTTTATTCATTTGTAATGTCATAACTTAAGAAAAATAAAAATGAGAAGTGAAAAGACAATAAGGTAAATATAATAAAAATATTAATTATATATATTTCATAAAATATGTAAATTAAAAAAATAAAAAATATGATTTTATAATAAAATTAAAAAAATTCATTACTGATAATATTAATAAAAGAGAAAATAAAAATATGAAGTCAAAAGATAATAATGTAAATATAATAAAAAGAGCAAAAAAATATATTTCATAAAATATATAAATTAATAAAATAATAAATATAATTTTATTATGAAATTAAATAAAATTAATTATTGATAATATGAGAAAAAATAAAAATGAATAGTTAAAAAATATTAATTTAAATAAAATAAAAGAGGAAGGGTAAAATGGGAAAAAAGTGGCAAAATGGTTTTGCTTTTATATATATATAGATATACATAAACTAGATGATATCTTAGAAATTATGTGAAAATATTATATAAATATCAAATATAATTATTAATGAGTTGTATGATATTTCTCTTAGTTTATAGTTTATGTCTTTATAAATGATAATTTGAATATTATTATAAGCAAATAAAAGTATTTTCTCATGTTCACTATTACTATTTGGGTTTGATCGGTAATGTAAGTATTTTTTGGTCAAACCAATATATTTTAATTAAAGATCGGAGTAAGTAGTGTTCATAATTTAGTAATAATAATATTATATTAAATCTAATAACTGAATGTTAATAAACAAATATCTTGTATATCATATATATGGGTATAAACTTGTCGAGTTGAGTTGAATGTTATTCACCTCAGATTGTTTAGAATGTTAGGGTGTTCGAGTTCAACTCAAGATCAATTCAATATTTTGGCATGCAGTTCGAGCTCGGTTCAAAATTCAATTGTCGAGTTTGAGTTCGACTCATGCAAAGCTCGATAATGTTATTATTCAAGCTCAGCCTGTTTGATATTCATATTAATAGTTTCCAAGCTCAGGTTCGAGTTCGTACTCGAACTTGAGTTCGAGCTCTTATAATTTTTTTTTAAAAAATTAACTATTTTAGCTTGAATCTTGACTCGATACGCAATTGAAGACTCGATTGAGTGCTCAGTTGTGAACAAAAGAACTCGAACATGTTCACGAACTTTACGAGCCGAATAATTTTATGATCGAGCTCCGCTCAATAAAATTATCAAGCTCGAAATTAGGCTCAAGTTAGGTTCGTTTACTATTGAGTCGAATTTCGAATAATTTCTTCTCGAACCAAGCCTATTAATATATACCTCGTGAGTAGCGATATTTGTTTACAATTGTTCAACCTAAAATGTGTGTCTAAGTTTTCGAACGAGACCTATAATACGTAGTAAGTTGACCCTAGTCGAATCTCGTGGAAGACTTAGCAGGTCTTCTTTGTTAAAGAGCTAGAGGATTACCAATAAAGTCCTAAACATTATATCAAGTTCAAATCATGGAATTAACTAAACGTAAGACTAACAAGTAAATTAAATAACTGGAATCTGAAATTAAGGCTCTAGGGTATGAACATCCACATTGATCATTACATGCTGCAATTAATCCATGCATTCATTCGCACATCGAGAATTATCAAAAGCTATATGATGACTAACTTTCGCATTTATAATAAAATTGTGACTCCGGCTATCGTATTAAAGCCACACAATTAAGAATTAAAGATATCAAATGAATACTCGGCCAATACGTTTCTCATTACAACCGATGTTGATTAGACCTTGATCTGATACAAGGATTATCTCTCTACCTCTCCTAGCACCTACAGAATTGAAACGGTGATCAATTGGTCTAATTAAAACAAACATAATCCAAACAACGAGCATGAATAACGATAAACATCAATAATCCGTAAGAAATTCAAACCCTAGTGGTGATTCAACCTACTCAATCCATTCATATAATCATAAGCAAGAAATCAATAAAAGAAACTTACTATGATTACATTACTCGGATGGAGAAGTCGATCTCCACCTTAAATCCTTCTTCCAAACGTGAAATTACAAGTAAAAGTACTTTCTAAGAAGAGTTCTAATACTAAAGGTCGAGTTCTAGTCTAAAGTCTGAGATAGATACTTCCAAATGACATTATTTCCCCTTTAAAACCCGCAGAAAACCGCCAACTTAACGGAGCCAGCGGCCGCTGGCCTCCTCACTCTGGCGCACCATTTCTGCAGGCCCAGCGGTCGCTGGCCTGTATTCTCTGAAAATCCAGCCTTCTGCATTGAGCGAGCGTTGGGGTTCCAGCACCCCGTTGGCCACCCGGCTCGCTTCTTCGTGTCGTCTTTCTTCCCGTGTTCTCCTCGGCTTGTTCTAATCTGCTCGACTTTGCATTCATGACATATTTGACACCTTCTCGGCTCCAATCCATCTTTCATTTCACCATCATACACCAAACACAAAAACAAAAGAACCCGGGGTAATACGAACTACAAATAGAGGTGTCCATTTGAACTGAACCGGGAACCGACGGTTCCGGAACTGGAACCATGAATGTTGGTTCCGATTCGGTCACGGTTCCAATTTTTGGAACCGACGGTTCACGGTTTGATTCCCGGTTCCGAACCGTGGAACCGATTTTTTTTTAATATCTAATTTTATAAATATAACATTTAAATATTATATAAAATTATAACATCAATAATTAAATAAAGAGTTAGAAAACATATAAAATAAATTAAATTTAAATTAAATGTGTCATTCAAATTCAAATTGCTTCCTACTACACACCATGTGACCATGACCCATTTTTTTTTACAGTGTTCTGTGCACCACCACACTTTATTTTGTCTGCCACACCACCACACTTAATTTTCCCAGCACACTTTATTTTTCCCTGCACACCACCGCACTCCACCCCACTCACTTGTAATGTCACTTCACATAGCCACTATTCTTTGACTGTAGTACACCCCCATATATTGTATTAATATACAATATTATTGAACACAACCCATATAAGCTAGCAAAACTCCTAATTAAAAAAAAAATATTGGAGAGTTGGGGTCCATATAGGTGAAAGCATGAATGAACTTTCAAATCAATTTTGCTACATAGATGAAAATAATTCCCTAAGAAAAAATGAAACATATCGAAAAATTGTTAAATGAATTGTTAAATCATCTTTATTATCATAAAAATAAATATATAAAATAAATAACAAAGAATAAATAATTTAAAATTTGAATTATGCCATAACTTTAATTATAAAGCAAATGCTACCAAATTTTGTGATTAAAAATATATAACTCAATACGAATAAAAAAATAATATATACCATATAATAATTAAAAAATAAAATTTAATTCAAAATTATATAACAATTTAAAAAATATAATTATTCAAAAAAATAGCATATACTATATAATAATTAAAAATATAATTTTATTTGAATATAATTTTAACATTTAAAATATAATTTAAGTATATAATTCAAATTCAAATTCAAATTCAAATTTCACTAACTTTTCTTCCATTTTCTCTTATAAATATCCCCATTTACAACTCAATTCTCACAACAATTCCTACTATCTTCTCTATCTCTATATTCTATAAGTTCTCTTTACCAATTTATATCTCAAGTCTCAAGTTTTTAATATTTGTTAGTTTTTATTTTCATTTTGTTAAAAATGGCTTCCGATTCTCGTCGTGGTGACAAGGGAAAAGCTCCTATTGATTCATCTGTTGACAAAAGAAGGAAAGCTCGAGGTCGCGGCATTCGAAGGTATATATTCTCTATTGAATTATAGCAAATATTCTCTATTGAATTATAGTAAATATTTTAATAATTAAATTGCAATTATTATTTTATTAAGAATTTGACTTCACGGTAATGAAACACACATATATACACGTATCATGCACACCTTCAAATGCATCGAACTTTTTCTTACAAACCTTTATACATATCTTATTCTCAAATATTTTTTCTTACACGTATCATACACACATTTATCTTATTGCACCTTTATTGAACTTTTTCTTACACGTATCATGCAGACATGCACACCTTTATCATATTCTCAAATATGTGTTTATATATATATATATACACACACCTAATATTTAACGCCTATACATTTAAGTTTGAAATGTTACGATTATTTATTTATTAATTACTATAATATTTCATAGTTGTACTAATTATATTTAACGCCTATACATTTAAGTTTGAAATGTTATGATTTGTTCATCCTGGTTTACGTATCGTGGTGTCCATATATCCACCGAATCCAACTCTCTAGACTACTTTGATCCAAGGGAAAATTATTATGTTGGCGAAGATAGTCCCAACCCAACACAATTTAGAAGGGTCCAAAATCAACATCAATTTGAGAAAATGACTTACGAGCAACAAGATGCTGCAGATCGTGAAATGGCAGAACAAACGGCTGCCTCCGTGGGGACACAACAAATGCCTCCTCATTCTGACCAAATTAATATTGACGATGATGACGAGACGAATGAAGAGGATGATGGGGGTCTAGCTGACGACGAACGCACCAAACCTCCGACCTCAAGGAAGGACCAAGCCCCCCGTTCCGATGTCTTCAAGTTGTAATTCAAAAAAATAATAATTACCGATCCAGATTCCGGACTAACCGTTGAAAAGGCAGAATGGAATTTGTGCGGCAAGCGATATGTTTACAACAAGGGTTATGGTTATGACTCATACAAAAAACACATCCAAAAGGAGCATCCTCAACAGGCTAAAGGGAAAGGTATACAAACCATAATTAACTTGTCGCCTCCCAACAATCAAGGTACGTCCGTGATCTCTTTATTTAAATATAATGATATGATTGCTAGAGAAGTTATGCTAAATTCGTATCTATTGCATCTCTTTCATTTCAATTTACTGATAGTGTTCATTTTGAAAATAGTATTCAAAAAGCTTATTGCTCACAAGCTAAAAAAATTTCACGCACAACAATGACTAGAACTATTGTTAAGTTAGCAAAACGATATAAAATATGTTTGCGGAATATTTTTTCAAACCTTCCACATTGACTTTCTATTTGTTCCGACATTTGGTCATGTGCTTTTCAAAAAACTTCATATATGGGCATAACGGTTCATTGGGTTGATCAAAATTAGAATTTTAATAAACGTGTTTTATGCTTTAAAAGTTTAATTGTAACCACATGTCTAAAAATATTGCTTTTATTATATTCAAAATTCTTCAACAATTTAAGTTGACTGACAAAATATTTTCAATCGGTTTTGATAATGCTAGTGCTAATATGGTCAGTGTTCCATCTTTAATTGTGGCATGTAATCATACTTTAGGTGAGAAATATTTTCACACTCGTTGCATTTGTCATATTCTTAATTTGTGTGTTTAAGATGGATTAAGAGTTTTAGATCACTGCATTCACCCTATTCGAAGAGTCGTTGAATTATCGCGTGATAAACATAAATTGCATAAACTATGCCTTAAATTTTGTAAGGCTAAAACCGGACATAGTAAATGTTTTAACATTGACGTACACACTAATGGAATTCAACTTATGAAATGCTATAATCAACCGGTGAATTTAAGGAATTATTAGTTGAATATTTTACTAACGAAGTGAATAACATGATTTTATTGACTTCTTATTGGGATGAATGTCATGATTTAGTTAACCTCCTTGCGTTTTTAATACTGCAACTAAGGATTTATCGGGTGTTTATTATCTCACATGTTCACGTGTTTTATATCATTGTGTTCTTATTGTTGCTCAATTTAATGCTTGTAGTCAAAAAGATAATTTAACTAATTTTATTAATCAAATGATTTTAAAATGGATAAAATATTTTAGAGAAATTCCAACAGTTTTTTTGATAGCAAAATGTTTTGATCCTTCTTTCAAATATGAGGGTGTAGTTGGATTGTTAGAATTATATTATAAATTCTTAAATGAAACGACTTTTGGGGATATGGGGGTAACTATTCAGAGTTTAAAGTTACCTGATTTTATGGAAGTCAAAACAATGCTTTATGTTAATTAAAAAAATCTTTTCGACAAATATCAATCAAGGTATGGTCAAAATTTTTCTAGACAAAATACTGTTAGAAGCTCATGAGGGTTTTCATTAGCAATAGACACTTCTCATCAAGCCGGCCAAATGATCCAAAAAAATTTCTCAAACAAGGGATTGGGTGGTGGTGTGGGGGAATATAACAAACTAGATGAGTACTTAAGAGAGCCGAAATGTCGAGAGTTGTTGAACGCAGGTCCTAATGATGTCGATGTATTACAATGGCGGTCGATGAAGCAACTCCAATTTCCCATTCTTGCTATAATGGCTAAAGAGATTTTCTCAGTTCCGGCATCCACGGTCTCGGTTGAACAATCTTTTAGTCAAACTGGCTACATGCTCGATGAACGAAGAAGTGTCATGAAGGCGGAGAATCTAGAAGCTCAATTATTGCTAAAAGATCATACCTTAGTCGAGTGTAGAGAGCAAGAAAATAAATGAGATGATTTGTTCGCGGACAATCCAATATCCACGACCGAAGCTGAGTCAACCGATGGATCCGAAGCGACTGATGCCGATGATTTTGATGACGATTTTGATTTCGACATGTAGACGTCGACGACTCGACCTCAAAGGTAAGATAAGGTAAGAGAACTGCGTGGACTTTGATTCCGTAATTGGATACGTAAACAATATAATTATAAGTTGATAATTTAAATGTTATGAACTTGTAATTAAGCTCAAGTCCTTCTTTTTTTTTCTTTTCTCCAGTTCCTATAAATTAAAATTTGTATTTTTTTTCTTTATGTAACTTAAATATAAATTCTATTTTATTTTTTTAATAGAACTTCACTTTTTTTTCATCAATAAGTTGTATCTTTTTACGCAATTCAATAAACTATGTTTTAATGTTTTTTTTATTATTTGTAATTTATAAATTGTAAATGAAATTTATATAAATGTTATTTGGACAATCTTTTTCAAATTTATTTTTTCCTTAAATCAATGTCATTTGTAAAAATAATAATACTAATCATTATAATAACTCAATATAATTCAAATATCAAATTCTAGATAATTAAAAATTATGTACCACCTCTGTCCCACCTTAAATGTCTCATTTTATTATTATAATACACTCAATGAAATATAAAATGGGACATTTAAGGTGAGACGGAGGGAGTATTATATACTTTAAAAAAAAATAAAGTTATTCTCCCTCAAAGGAGTAAGAAACATTTATATCTATTTAACAATAAAATAAATGTGAGAGAAAGAATAAATGTGAGAGAAAAAATAAATAAATAAACGGTTCGAACCGTGGAACCGCAAAACCGCCGGTTCCAAAACCGAACCGGGAACCGTGGAACCGAACTGAAACCGAAACCGTATAACTTCTTAACCGGTTCGGTTCGAACCGGGAACCGAACCGTGGACACCTCTAACTACAAAAACACAAAAACAAAACAAACTAACTTCTAAACACAACGAAACAAAAACTAAAAACACACCAAAAATAAGATAAACAACTCTAGTCATAGGTGGTGATAATGTTATTCTATGTTAAGTGAGCTTAAGGTTTCATTTATTGTTAGTAACACTCTGCACAAAAATGTTAAGAATTTGAGTTACAGGTTCGTCGATTCTTATCGGTTCGTTTGGGGTGATTATAATGGCTTGGAGTAAGCATAACCCAAGCCGATTAACTCGTCGATTCGCAATTAAATTGGTCGAATCGGCGCGATGTTCCAGTTTTAAAAACATTGTTTTAACTTTACGGCTATATTCTCTTTAAGTGATAAATTTATCCTTTGAAAATGTGGGATAAGAGTATAATTACTCTTTAAATTCCTTCTTTTTTTTCCATCCCTCCCATCTAAATTACAAATTCATCACTATTTTTCTTCTTAATCCCACTTTAAGGAGGGATAATATTATCCATCCAAATTTGGAGTGATAATATTATCCCTCCTTAGAGTGGGATTAAGGAGAAAAATAGTGATAAATTTATAATTTAGATAGGGTGGTGGATAAAAGAGAATGAATTTAAAGGGTAATTATATTCTTATCCTACATTTTCAAGGGATAAATTTATCCATCAAAGAGAACACAACCTACATGAGATATACTCTTTGTGTCAATAACGTGAATATTAAAAAAATAATTTTTTGTTCTAAAAATGTATGAGCTAGTGTTTTTGAAGGCAAAATTATTTTCGTTTGGTGAAAGTGACAACTTTTAATAAAACAATCTAATATGAAAATGTGACTTTGTTTAGCAGAGAGATAAAGTAATAAACAATCCAAAATGATCAATAAAATCATAAAATTAATTATGTACCTTCAAAGTATATTTTCCGACACAATATACAATTTATAATGAAATTAATCTTGTGTTTCATCACTCGAACTTGGGGTTCAGTGTGTTGTTGCCTAAGTCTCGTTCAAATCCAACCTAAGATTTTGGACCGAGGAATTAGGCAGAGCATTTGTAGTACTCTTTTTTTGATCGATCATTTTTTTCAAATTAGTAGTGAATCACCTAGAAAATAAATTGTGCGATAATGAGAAAGAATATATTTCCTCTATCTATTTAAAATTAATAGTTAAAATTAATTAATATGAAATTAATTTTTGTTAAATCAAAACTCTTATTTATTTATATATGGATTGTCAAGATAATTTTTTATTTCTCACATTTATTATATAAATTAAACTCTATAAAATAATATTATGAATTGTATAATAAGACTCATAATTAGGAATGACAATTTAGTCCGACCCGACCCAAGCCCGACGATAATAGGTCGTCCAAGCCCGCCACGATAACGTCATGGGTTGGGCTTGGGCCAAAATCTTAAGCCCGATGGACGGACTTGAGCCAATTTTTAGACCCGGCATATCCAGGCCTCCAAGCCCCAAACCGACATTATTATATTTAATATATAAATTATAAACATAAAATAATATAAATATTATTATTGTAATTAATATATAATAAATATAAATTAATATACATATTAAATAATATATATAACTACATAAGTTTGAATTTAGTATTTATTTGCATTTAAAATTAGGGATATTGATTTTAAAATACATGAACTTTTCACGTTTTATTAATTTTAACACGAATTTTAAAACATTGTTTAAAATAAATGAACTTTAGTACTTACTCGATTTTTGGCATAACGTTGACTTCACGCAAAAATCAAAAGTCACATGACACAACTTATATGACATGGTCTTATGACGTGAATTTTAAATTATTTAAAATACATGAACTTTTCATGTTTTATTAATTTTAACATGAATTTTAAAATATTGTTTAATATACATGAACTTTAGTACTTACTCGATTTTTGACATAAAGTTGACTTTACACAAAATCGAGACTTATGACGTGAATTTAAAATTATTAATATTTTTTCTTCACTTCAATAATTAATTATGTAGCATTTAAGATTGAGTACTCAGCTTCAGAAGTCAGAGAGCGGGAAAAATGGGTGGCGGTGGTCAGGGAGCCGAACAAACGCTCCAAAATCTGACTCGGCTCATACTCCTCCTCCCTCGCAGTGGCTCGTGACTACGACACCGCCATATTCCACCTTCGCGACCCCACCACCCGCCTTAACTTCCCCGAGCACGTTATCGAGTACGGCGTTGCCGTCTCTCCTCTCGGTATGCAAACAATGTGTAATCCGAAGGGGTTATGATGCAAGTTTGTGTTTAAATTTAATTTGCTGATAAAGTTGATTGTTTAACTCTAACTTGAGTAGCTATGTAAGTTGATTTGAATATTTTTAGGAAAATGAATATATATATATATAAAAATTATTTTCAGGAAAATCAATATTTAGATAATGTTTTGTATTTAATAATTGTGAATATGATATATTCTTAAATGTTAAATAATTAATAATTGAAGTGAATATAAAATATAATAATTTAAAATCAACGTCATAAGTCCCAATTTTGCGTAAAGTCAACTTTATGTCAAAATCGAGGTTGTACTAAAGTTCATGTATTTTAAACAATGTTTTAAAATTCGTGTTAGAATTAATAAAACATGAAAAGTTCATGTATTTTAAATAATTTAAAATGCACGTCATAAGTCCACGTCAAATAAATTGTGTCAGGTTAGTTTTGATTTTGTGTAAAATCAACGTTATGTCAAAAATCGAGTAAGTACTAAAGTTCATGTATTTTAAACAATGTTTTAAAATTCTTGTTAAAATTAATAAAACATTAAAAGTTCATATATTTTAAAATCAATATGCTTTAAAAGTATAAATAATTGTTAAAATATATAAAGTACATTAAAAAATATATATATATTTTTTAATGTATTAAAAATAAAAATAATTAAAAAAATCACGGGTCAAGGCTTGGGCCTAATTTTCAGTCCCGACCGGAATTGTACATATAAAACGCGGGCCGGATTTGAGAATAGGGAAGTCCGGCCCATTGTCATCCCTACTCATAATTTATTTATATCATTAATGAGCATGTTAAAATAATATTTTTAATCAACTATTGATTTTAATAATAAATTATTATCAACATATGCATCATGGATAGAATATCATAAAAGGTCCGATTGGACCTGTCCGCAGTGGTAGTTGGGATTTGGGCCGGGTTGGATATTAAAAATTGAGGTTCAAAAATAATTGAACCCGAAAAATTCATCCAAAAATATTTGGACCAATAAAATTCCAAGCTTAAAAGAGTTCGTTCATTATAAATAATATGCATATTTTTTATTAAAATATTAAAAATTTATATTTAATCATTAAATTAAAATATTTTATTCTCAATATTTTCTATAAATAAAAATATGTATTATACAAAGAATTATTAAATTTATTAAATTTTAAAATATAAATTACATATACGGGTAAAATCGGTCCGCTGTCCAACTGCATTGCATTGCCAGAATCCATGTTGTATATTTTCTATTTGAAAGAGGTTGACCTCCTTGCTTCTCTCGTGTACACGCCGAGCCCCTTTTCTCCTCGGCCCACGGAGACAAAATGTAGGACTGGTGCTAACAGTTCATCACGGAAGAAAGGACTCACTAAGCCAGGATCACTAACTAATCTAAATCACTAACTAATACTAATCTAAACTAATCTAATCTAATATAATAGAAAATACTAATATAATAGAAAAGAACTGTCCTTTCTGTATACTTTCCCCGGTTCCGTTGCTATCGCGGGCTTTACGCAATCGATCGGATTAGATAGATATCCCTTCAACACAACATAGGTCATCGAAAGGATCTCCTTCATAAAGTGTCAGATTAAATATTATATTTAAAAATTTAAAAATTTTTGAAATAATTTAGACGGATTTCAAACTTTTATGGAAGGCCCGATCAAATAATTTTAAAACTAATTACAGTTATACATCACAATACACTAATGAAAGACTTTTAAAACTAAATGGAAAACAATACGAGAAATTTTTTTAAAATAATTATCTCATACAGATAAAATTAGAAAAAAATATAATTCTCTGCATAGCACATGTACACGTATCAGTGTGTATGAAAAATGCATAAATATTGAATGAATTTCAGTGTCTCAACTACAAATCCTCTCTGTCCTACATTCGCAACGCTGTCTTTCTTGGTAGACCGTTAATTCAGGTAATTCCTGTACCGCACATAAACCAAAACAAGGCAGCACCATCCAAATTTAGTCAACCTTAGAGACAAACAACCTCGTTAAGTGTTCTTTTTGTGGAAACAAGAAACATCAAGACAACCCAGAAAGGTGAAACATCGAGATCTATACAGAGAAGAGGGAGGGAAAGAGAGAGAGAGAAAGAGGAGGAGAGAGACAGGTCATGATCTAAGTTTTGCTTTTGTTTAGCACGGTCATGATCCTATCCCCTCCCCATTTTCTCTAACATACTCTTTGTGGAACATATTCCTGCGGTTTCTCCAATTATGCCGATGGAACAAGCAAAGGGGCTCCTTGAGCAACCTCTCGAATCAATCCCACAATTCTTGACTAATGCCCTCCTTGAATGGGTGATGATCATCTTGCTTTTCGTCGACGGATTCATTGCCTTCGTCTCCAATGAATTCGCTCGTATATTCGGCCTCAAGACCCCCTGCTTGCTCTGTACGAGGATAGATCATGTCCTTTCCCACCGCACTGCCAACTTCTACTACAACGAGTCCATCTGCGATGCACACAAGAGGGACGTCTCCTCCCTCTCCTACTGCAACGTCCACAAGAAGCTGTCTGACACCCGTTTCATGTGCCAAGTCTGCAGCCTCGACTCGGATGGCGACAAGTACAAGTCCATTGCAGCCGTCATCTTGAACAAGGATCTCGATCATGATCTTGATCGGAGATCGCTTTTCATGAGGCGGCTCAAGAAAGACGACGGGGAGTTTTGTGAGGACAGAGGTGGCCCTAATTCTTGGTGTTCTTGCTGTGGGGAGCCTCTTAGGCTGAGGCCCACCAAGAAATTTCTAAGAAATCTCTCCACCAAATCTCCTGCCCCTTCTCCGAGGATGCCGTGGTTGGTGAATAGGAGCGATGAGACGCCTCGTTCGAGGTATGCAGAGCTCAAGCTCATGTCGGAGAGCGAGTTGGAGACCCCACAGCATGATGCTTCAAATGCTGATCATAATCAAGGTTAGTAGTGTTCTTGTTCTGAAATGATTTGTTATGTATATATGTAGGCATGTCTATATGTCGATGATGGATGTTTGCAGCAGGTAAAGAGGACATCAGAGCTGCAATCACTCCATTCTTGCAAGACTCTGCCAAGGATCTAAGCGAAGATCCTAACAGAACTCCTAATTTCATGAGAGCAAACAAGTATTTCGGAGTACAGTTAGACCCAAATCAAGAGAGTCCAAGATGGCTGAACAGGAGCAGCAAGAAACTAAATTTCGACAAAGTAGACACTCTGGTTGAGCCACTTGAACTAGGCCCTCTGAGCGAGGTAGACGGCGACCTTTTGAACCGTTTGAAGAAGCAAGCTCATCTCGATCACGACTCCTTAATGGCGGTGTACATGGAATTGGACAAAGAAAGGAGTGCTGCTGCTGTGGCTGCAAACAATGCAATGGCAATGATTACTCGGATTCAGCAAGAGAAGGCATCAATCCAGATGGAGGCATTGCAGTACCAGCGAATGATGGAAGAGCAAGCAGAATACGACGAAGAAGCTTTGGAGCTCATGAGAGACATGCTCATAAAGACAGAAGAAGATGTGAAGGCTTTGGAGTCTGAACTTGAGGCCTATCGAGTAAAATATGGGCCTATCAGGAAAATTGGTAGTGACATCTGTGAAGTTGACGATGACGAAGGTTTCCCAGAGATGAAATCTCACTCCTCGTCGTTTAGTGACAAATCATACTGCGATAGCCTCAACGGAGGTGATCAAATTGAATGTGAGGATCCTAGCGAACGCCCTATGGAGGAAGTGTCATCGTTGGATTTTGAGGGAGAGAGGTCATACCTTCTCGGCCTTTTGACTGATCTCGAGAAGAAAATGCGTGCAGAAAGAGAATCTAACTACTCAGACTTGGAGATGATGAGGAATGATGATGAAATCAGAGGTGATTGACAATATTTTCTTTGTTCTTGTCACTTTCTTTGGCTTATACCTTTACGTTTGTTGTTGCAGAGGGAGGTGGATATAAAGCTACACTTAACAGAGAAGTATCTATGATTAAGGAGAGGTTGAGAGTTGTTGAAGCAGACAGTGGCTTCTTGAAGCACGCAGCTAAGACGATGCAAATAGGAGATGAAGGTGCTAAGCTCTTGATGGAAATAGCTGAACATCTCCGCGCCCTTCGACGAACCACCAAATCTTCCCCATCATAAATAGATGCTTGAACTTAAGTTTGATGATGATAAGAATCTGATAGGCAGTATGCAGCAACAAAAGGGTGGTGAATGAGCACCTCAGTTGCAAGTTTAGGTTTTACGTGCTTTAGAGTCAGTCTGTGTATCGAACAAGGCATAGATAGTGAAGGAGGGAGGGCATGTAAGACTTGAAGCTGCTTTAGCTATACTCTTAGCTACACAACACAAATGGCTTACCTTTTCAATGTAAACTACTTAAAGGATCCATCTTATTTTTTACAGGAATCATTTTCAGAAATATGTTCTTCTTCTTATAGAGCTGCTCAACATGATTAATCTTCACAAATTTATCTGTTATTTATAATTGATATTCTCTCCGTCCCACCACATATGGCTTGTTTTTTACACGTAAAATAAAGACTAGTGTAAAAGATGAAGAAATGAATGGGTCACACATTTTAAAGAATATTTTTTTGTTATTTTTGGAAACAAACCAAACATAGGGAGATAACTCGAAAAGTAAAACAAGTCAACATTAATCTTATTCTTTTCGAATGCCATACTATACATATAAGTCTTATTTCCACAAAAGTTAATGTTTTATTCACTTATTTACTAATATACATACATTTTCAGTTACTTCATTCACACGTACAAAAACCCCCAACATTAGTTCATTGTCCAATACAAAAATAATAAAATATGGACATATTAGGAAGTTTATTAGTAAATTTAGTTTTTGAGAGTTTCTCTTAATCCTTGTGAAATCTCAATCAACCCATTAGAATGGGACGGAGCGAGGATGAATCACATCATTTTTCTTGCGTTCAAAGGATTGCTAGAAACCATTAATCTAAAGAAAAATATGGTCATTAAAACTGATTTTCCAAAACTTGAGGTGTTTTCCTTTCTGGTTATTAATTATGGTCGCCATTGTTTAACTTTACTTAATACACCACCACCACTACCACCTAATCTTAATCAGTTTCAACCTTTTTTCAAAGACAAGTAAGGTTGAAAATAACAGCAAGCCTAACATTCTCGAGCTTGCTTGAGCTAGCAGTGATTATTAGCTAGCTGTTGAGTATTTTTCTGCTTTTGATCTGTGTTCTAAAGCGTTTCTCAGCCAATGAATTAGTACTAACCATCTTTGTATCCATAATCAACTTCAATTACATACTGTCAAGTTCTTTTTTTTTAACTTAATAACTTAAAATCACAAGTAATTAAGCATGCATGCAAAGTAGAGAGAATACATATCTCTTTGAGGGCGGGCACATCTTCTGCTGCCCAAATTAAGATGAAAAATTTACACTTCATAGTTACATACATGCATTTGATTATTCTTATTAAAAAAAAGAAAAAGAAAAGGGAGAGCCACGTAATAATGATCAAAAGCCAGCAACATGAAACGAAGAAAACCAGGTGACCATTTCGTCTGTGAAGCACTCTTGATTCCTCTTCCTCATAAACTCACCACCTTCTTCACTACTGCAGCAATATTCTTCAATCAAAAACCTGCAAATGGGACACGTGTTCTTGAAATACGGCACGGCCAGCCACCTCTCCACGCAGTCGCCGTGAAACTCGTGCTGGCATGGCAGCACCGTCGTGGCCGCGCCGCCCCTCAAGCTGGAGAGGCACACGGCGCACTCGGCACCGGCGTCTGGCGCAGCGTTGTCACTTACCCTGTTTGGCGACAAGAGAAGAGTGAGCATGGATGAGATTAAGCTCTTCAACCCCATTGAAGAATTAATGGATAAAAATAGACTAAGCAACATATAATAAATAAATATCCTTCATTGGTCGTTGATTTATTATGTAGTGTGTAATATTTTATGTGGTTATTGAGTTGCTAGTAAAGGGTCGATTTTGTTGTTAAGGGGGGTTTTGGCGTGGTTGTGAAGTGAGGTGGTTGTTGAGAATTGAGAGTGCTCAACCCTAATTTGTTGCACCAACAAATGAGGGACTAGCTAGCCTCAAAGCTATGTGTATATATGTATATGATTATAATTAAATATAATTACAGCTTCTAAATTTTAGTATAGATTATTGGAATCTTGATCTAGTATATATATTTAAATTGAATATTTGATTAAGTTTGAAGTATTTTATAAAGAGCATTCACAATCGGCTCTCAAATCTCAGCTTCCATGAGTTCTATTTCCGTAATTTTTAACAATTTTTTTGGTAGGATTCATATTTTGAGAATTTCGTAAAAACACTCGCAATGAGATACTTTGAAACATAGTGATCTCATATTTAATTAAAAATTAAAGAAAAAATTAAATCTTAAGCATAAGATAATCAGAAAAACTCGGACTCCCGGACTGCGTGGGCACGCGACAGTATCCCTAGTGCGCGTGCGAGCCATCTCTCGTTTAATAGTCTCACCTCCAAATTTTGTAACTCCCCAATGCAGAGCTCACATAAGCGAACTGAACCAGCACTCCAATTTGTGATCTCCTTGAGAGGTCATTTCTAGAAACTTAGTTAGAGTACTTTTTAAGCTCAAGTATTTAATAATAATAAATAAAAATTATGATTAATGTAAATAATAGTAGTCGTGGGACGAAAAATCTGAGAACTTTGAAACTACATCTTTAAACTATATAAGTTTGTTGTATCAACTGAAAGACGTTGCTTTATTGATTTAGACCGGGAAAGTTGTAATTTGGAAATACTCCTATGAGAAAATATCTTAGTATGGTTATTTTTCTTCTGACGATTTGTATGACTACACACATTTTTTTAATTAAAAGGTAATTTAGATGACGTTGATTTGATATTGAATTTGTAATTTAATTAACTATATACTAGTTTGTTAGTTTGTGTACCCGTGCGATGCACGACGAAAGTTTAAGAGTAACATAAATAATTTTAATTATATTATAATTTAAATCATATCATTATAAAATATTAATAATACAAAGATTTACAACATAATTGTTAAACTAATAAAATATTCCACATGTAACCATCTACACAAATTCAAGTTAAAAAATAGTAGTAGTACATAACATTTTTTCTTATTTTTAATGGAGCACGATTGTTACAACTAAATATAAACAATTTATTATGCATCAAGTATAAACATGTAAAAAAATAATATAAATGATTTATTAGGTTTCATGTCAATTAATGATATATAATATAACATCAAGTTAATCGATTAATCCAAAATAGATGGTTAACATATTTTCTCATTTTTCATATAATATTTTTTTTATATGAATAAAAACATATGAATTACATTACGATATTTTTGATTTTTAAGATATAATAGATAAAATTGATTACATATTTTATTTCTAAATTCCTTATTTTCTATTCACAATTCATCATTTAATAATATCAATTTTTAGTAATTTTACCATTTTTTACGATTCAAATGAATGTTGAATTTAAAAGTATCTATATACAAAGGAGAGTTAGATGACGTATAAATTATTTTATAGTCAAAACAAACAATTTAAATTTATGGAATTAAAAGATTAAGATTAACGATGATTTCACAATCCGACAATCAAACATTTTTTTCTTAAAACAATTCATATATCTTTTGACAAAAATACATAAAGAAAATTAAATTACAAAAAAAAAAACAATCATTTATACAAATTTGAAGACTAAATAGTTAGTGAAAGTAACCAATAATTTAGGTTAAAAAAAATATTACTGAATTTAGCTTACTAAAAATGATAATGTTTATTATTGGACAATCACTTTAAAAATAATTACTTTATAAAAAAGAAAAAACGTCTTTAAAATATTAAGTCTTACTTTTTAATGTTGGTGTCCAATTTATAGTGACTTAGGTGACAAAAATAATATAAATATTATTTGAAATAATATATTACCTTAAAAAACTATATAGTGTTACTAATGAAAACATTAAACTATACAAAAATATAATAAATCATTCTTAAGACTTTTCTACACTATTTACAAAAAAAATATTAATTTAATTTACTTCATAAAATCTTCAAATAAAATAATTATAATAAAAGTAACCACTACTAATATAAACAATTGTAATAATCATGTAGAATATAAATTGTGTATAAATATCAATACATTAATTATATATATATATATATATATATTTTGTCTTATTGTGTGAGAAATGAAAAAAATATCAACTATCTATTAAAAATAAATTTTTATGCCCCTAAAATAAAATACTTATATTAAATAAATTAATCTTAATCATTAATTTTAGACTGTTTACATAATTTTTTTTCTTCTCATATCAATTTATCTCCATATATAGATAACACAAATGAATAAGAAAATATCTTAGCCGTATATTTTAATAAATTAATGGTTATGAAAACAAATAAACAATTAAGATTGAATCATAATAAATACGCAGATATTAAATTAACATTTGAAACCTACTCTGTATATATAAATAAATAAATATATTAATGTATGGTTTTACATAACATGAATTATTAATAGGCTTTTATATTTAATATCTTCATTTAAAATAAGTTTTAAATAATTATTTTTAGATAATTTGGTCAATTATTATTATGATTTTGTAATGTTGTCTATATTATAAATTTTTTTTTTCAATTTTAAGATGTATATTGAATATATTTCTGCATACAAAATAAATTAAATTTTAGAATTATTATAATTATAAGAAAATTTAGGTAGTTATTTTTATAACTTTCATTTACCAAGTAATTTGAAAGGTTTAATCATTATTTATTAGTAACTAAAATCATTTAATCTATATTTAATAATTACCATTGAAATTGATGTTCAATTGAAAATCTTATTTTAATATATATATAAATTATATCGATTTTTATCGTATCATGTATTTAGCCGGTCAATTTGTTTTCCTTAATGTTAATAGTATTTTATTTTATTTATGTCGACATTTTGCGTCTTAAGTATAACGTCATTGTCCATGCACTATGGATGCAGTGAGAAATTAAGGGATGTTTGACAAATTAAACTCTTTGATAACTTATAAATTTTTTTATAAGTTGTTCAAAAAATAAGTAAATTTACCCTAACTTTCTCCATTAACTTTTAAGTTGCAATAAAATTACATAAATAACTCTATAATGATTTGTTACCCCAACAAAAATCACATATGAAGAGTTTAAAATGTCAAACATCTTATTATTGGAATATAAGATTTTTAAAAGAGCTTATAAGCTCGTTTATCCAAATATTTTAACAACATAAACTTTTAAGATATGACAACTTATAAACTCTTTAAAATAAGATTAGTCAAACACCATCTCTCATTAAAGTGATTAAATGCGGTTGATGATATTTCTTTTTTCGTTTAGAATAACTATATCTATTCTAGTACTTCTAAATACAGTACTATATCATTCTTTTCTACTAAAACCTCATTATTGGAGACTATGAGAGCAGAAGAGTACATTAATCATCAACTATTTTTTATAGTTATTGTAAATGAGTGCTATATATTGTAACATATTGCTTAATTTTAAACATAGCCTCCATTTCTTGATAACCCCTTAACTAAAATAATATTAAAATTAATGTCCAATGTACTTCTCTATCCTTTAGTCTCTAAAATTAATCTTTCCAACGAACATCACATTAGTTTATATTGGAAACTAGTCACCTTCTCTCCACATTCAGTTTTATTCTGAATATCACTAGTTCCGACTGCGATCCGTCCAAAAGCTTTCTAATTATTCTATTTTTACAAATTTTCATATTTACGATTAATAGTACTTTTTTTATTTCAACAACAAATTTATAATTTACTTTATTAAAATGAAGACAGAAAAATGAGGATAGTTCTCAAACAATCAATAAGCATTTCAAAAAATTGGAAGACAAATTAACAAACAAAATTGACTTTGAAAATTGCAACTTAAACGGTACATTCAAAATATTTTTCGAACACTATAAGTAAAACAGCGCTTTTATTTCAAGTGATACTCAAATTGTTCGTTCATAAAATAACACTTGAATCGATTACTATGAAAAATGGTATGTTGTGTTTTTTTCAAGAGAATATTTCATGTAAGACAATTTTTTTTATTTGCTTTTATGTATCACTAATGAAAGTCAAATGGTCCGTTGAGAGTTCTGAAAATAATTGAATTTCTTAGATTAAATTTTTTACATGGAAAACTGAATCTTCACGAACTATTAATTGAATTTGGAAAATTTTCTTAATGATTTGATAAGTTTCCGAAATTAATGAGAATATTATCAAGAAAATCCCTAAAAAAGAGGAGACTATACGTTATAAACTTTAATCTCATATAATTGTTAAAAGGTAAATTTTGATGGTTATAAGGGTATATATTTACATTATATATTATTTTTGTTATTACTCTAAACACGGGCTATAAAAAGATAAACGAGGGTTATCTTTTACCGACAACCTTCTCCTAAAGAAGGCTTTAAGCCAACAATAGGGCTATAGGGTTCTAACTGTACTTTTCTTCTACTGCATAGCTGCGCTAGCAGGTACTACGAGCCCTATGTCCCACGCATCTAAACATAACTATAACATAGAGAAGGAGATTTACATACAACCGAGAAAGACTCGATGCAGATAGCTCTTGGTGGCCCCCGCTTCTGCCTCTATCAGCCTGATTGGTCGAATGAAAACCCCTTCAAAAGCAAGCTGATTTCATTTAAAATTGTGTTAATTATATAAATTAGCCAGAAAAGATTGTAAAAGACAAATAATATCCACAAACATAAAACTATTTAAATTCTAGTCATTTTGAATGTAAATTATCATAAATACTCTTCTACTTAAATTTATTTGTATGGATGGTAAGAATGTTATGAAAGTTATGAATAATATTCCTTCATACGTACGTATAGTTTAATAATATTAAGTATTACGTATGAATGGTACGATTCAATACAATTCATACTTATAAGAATATTTTAGTACTAAATAACTAGAATTTAAATATTACTGCTATTACATTGGTGGGTATTATTTGTCATTCACAATTTTATTTTATTTTGCTATTTTATATAATCACTCTTTAAAATTACCCTTCACCCTTTATCACGGCCCATTTATGCAGAGTTTTGGGTTTATCGTGGAACTTCGTTCTGCTTGCTTCAATGCAATCAAAATTTAATAAACAAAAATATAAAAACAATCGATTCTAATTGGGACCCCAATGTAATCAAAATTTCATTACATTTAATTTAATAATAATATATTATATTTAATAGTTGAAATTTAATGAATAAACATCATAGTTACGATTCGCATCATCTTTTCTATAACAAGATTATAGGCAGCGACGAGTACATGTATTATTTAGAATCAAGATTTTGCGATGTTGAACTACTTACAAATATAGGGTACAAATAGTATTCGAATCACATAACATAAAATTGGAGGATCGTCCTTTCTATTTCATAAGGAACCGGTTTTGAGTTTATACATAAATTTTCAACTGACTAATATAGAAGAACAATTTAAATTCTTATAGCTCAGAATCTAAATATGACTCTAATCTGCTACATCTCAAAGTAATGTAAACATGAAGAGTATGCCATAAGCCACACAAGATGCAAAAACTGACCTAATACTTATCGAATGATTATTTCCCCTTCTTTCCATAGAAAATCTGAAGATCACCTTTAAATAAACATAAAAGATGTTTCTGGCCTTTTGTCACGCCTTTAAAACAATACATGCAAGACTTTCCAAAAACACATACTAGTACACACTTGTTTTAGAACCCTAACATTTTCGATGTCAAGGCATTCATCTAAACCACACAATTCAGCTGCTACACACAAAACATGATGGCCTATCTGTTTGTAACCTGGAACCCACTTGAACTCGTTTAAAGACGACTTAAACAAACATGTTATGATGACTACATTGTGTATATCTACCCAAAATTCTAAAAAGTTGCCAAACTATTTGAATGCATCAAAATTATAATATTCACCCATTCTCATTTCTCACTATTTGAAGAATTTAGCTCATGTCTAACAATGGAACACATCAAAATTCTTAGCAATTCAGTATGTTCATTAAGGACGGACATATTAATTCAAAACCAGAATGAATGCAAATGAGAATACATGTTTGGCCTATACATACAAGTTCCTCAAATTGTAGGCATAGACAACAATACTACATTGGCAATTTGGAATTACATGATTCAGGTCAACCTTGTAGGATTAAACCAAAAGGAGAAAACAAGCAACTAATAAATGACAAGAATGAGCAAAAGTTCAAAACTTGACAAAATAAACAAGTAAATAATTCTCATAGAAAATGGTCAATTATCATATAACACAACTCAAACCTAAAATAAAATAACTTGAAGGTTACTTCAAGAGAAACTCAAAAAGTCATAATAAGAGCAGTTTACATGTTAAAATAAAAAACATCCAACCAAAAAGAACTCTATCGACTCACATTCAATAGAGAATGTGAAAAGGGGAGTTTACGACCTTCAATCGCCCTTTCTTCGGAAGGAGCAGCCCTCTGTGAGCCTTGCACGTCCACCAGTGGGCTGGCATAGTACTGTCTGACAGTTTCCGCACACAACAACGGTTTGTGAGTGGCTGAAAACAGTTGTTCTGCATATACATAAATTCACATATATCAATAGAAGGCAATCACTTACCTCAAACAAAAACAATTAACTCTGATAACTACAGCAACTCGGTTCAAATAATTAATAAAAAACTAAAGAACTTACATGTTGAAGCAACCCTGGCATTTGACATCCTGCAATAAAAACAAACAATCCTCGTAAAACACAATACGAAAGCGTTAACAGGCCCGTCAAACATACAACAACGTAAACAGGGGGAGATTAAGAATTGGAATAGTTACACAAAAAGCCATGAAAGTATACCATAAAAAATGAATTGGGGGATTGCACAAGGCGCTTGAGCTTGTGCTTCCTCTTCTCGAGCTCGGCCGGTGGGTTGAGCAAATCGTAGTCATTAGATAGAACCTACACACCAACAGTAATTATAATTATTATATGGATAAAAACACAATAATCGGGTAGTAATTTGACAAATAAACGGCGAAATTATATTATCAACATATAGATATTTGCAATAAACTTGAATCTGAGAGAGACTGTACCATCTTCGCTGTGGCTGTAGGAAGAGGGCAGAAGCGAGGCGTGAGAAGTAGAGAGATGAGAGAGAGAGGTTGACGCAGCTTCAGAGAATGGCGGTTAGGAGCCCTATTTTAGTTTATATAACGATGTACTCGCCGACTATCAATCTTATTGGGCTTTATTCAAATTCAATTGGGCCGACTAAATCTAACGATTAGTATGTTATATTTAATGAGCCCTTATACTATATTTATAGATATTGGAGCACATTTACTTTCAAATAATTTCAATCTCAAATACCTTTTATCAATTAGAATCTCTAATAGAAAGAAAAAAAGGGGAAAAAAGAAAGAGAAGAAGAGGTTGACGAATGGAGTCCATCTAAGATTGAGAATTTGGGATGGGGATTTGGGATTTTCCGATTCTAATCCAAGTTTCGGTTGGATTCGGAACTCTAAGAGATTCGGGATCTTGAGTTCTGAAATTTTCAAGATTGAGATTAGAATTTTGAAAATTTTTGAAATTCGAGAGTCCCGAATTCTGATCAGGACTCCTAATTCCTCGAATTAATTTTATAATTTCGGGACATTTTGTTCTTATTGGGAAAATTTTGGTCTCATTCAGAAATTCGAGACTATTCGAAACATTTTTATTCGGAACCGAAATTACGGCAGGGAATTAAAAATTTTCAATTTTGGGACTCAAGATTACCGAATTCCTGACCGAAAACGGGACTGCAAAATTGAAATTTTTTTAAACGGGACTTCAGGACTTCGGAAGTACCCGATCCTGTTCCGATTCTCACCCCTAAACCCATCGATTCAATTTTGATATGACATGTAATGGCTATTTCACTAAGTACTACTTCATCCGTCCCATTAAGTTTGATATTTTTTTCCGGCACGCTTATTAAGGAAATTGTATAAAATAGTGTAAGAGATATAATGGTGGTAGAGTCCATACATTTTTAAGATATAACTTTTACTATTTTTAGAGTGTGTCATTTTTAGTGGGACGTGCCAATATAAAAAGTGTGTCATGATTAGTGGAACGGATGTAGTATTTTTTTGCACTTAGGTGTATAACGAGGCTCCTTCCTCCGAGTGATTAAAACAACCATATAATTTTCAATAATTTTGGGTTATTCTACTCGTCATCAACTTCTCAGTTTTTTATTGTTCCACCATTTGTTGAATATTATTAAAAAAATACACACTAAAATTTAATTCAAAATCATAACCAAAGTTTCACCTACATGAAACTGTGACCGCGATTCAGTTACCGAGAAGAAAAAGTATTAAAATTTTAAGTTTCGATGAGAAAGTCTTCTACCTGAAACTTCATTAAAAGTGGTAGACATCTAATTTAAAAGGATTTTTTTTGAAGTGTTGAATTTTTTAAGGTATATACAAATCTGATAATATTATTGAATCAAGAAATCATGGCTATGTGAATTGTGATGTGAAGATGTTATTAGTAATTTTATGTGACTTTTGCGATCTAATAAAGCCCATGCAATTCACAAGTGGAGTGGTAGAGTTCAGAGTTGTACATTTTTGTTAATAGTTTCATTAATTTAATCATCAATTTTCCTGAAGTATCATCTGCATGCATATATAATGGGGTTGAATCAAATAAAACCCTTGCATATAATTAGAATCCACTATAATTGGTTGATTAAAAGATAATAGATGGTTTGGTTGATTTTAATTATTTGTAATTTTTGTGGATAAGATGTAAAGAGTATCATATTAAATTTAAATTATTTTATATTTTTTTTAAATCGTGCATATTATATTTGTGACTGATATGTCAATATCACGTAATTTTATTTTAATTATTTTTAATATTTTATATTACATAAATATTTAATTATACTATAATTAATAAACCTTAGTCATAAATTGATAATAAAAATTTGGAGATAATAACACTGAAAAATATTATGCATGAGAGATAAATATGTAAAAATAATAAAATTGAAAATAATTACATTGAAAATATATTATCTATGAGAGATAAATGAATAAAAATAACTCTATTAAGGACATGTTTGATTTAGTAGATTATATAGTACCAAGACTCCATGTTGGATTCCGATCTAAGATAAAAATTATCTTTGGAGGAAGACTAAGACTCAAAATATACTATCTATCATAGATAGCTTTTAAATTTAATCTTACATTTTATCTTGTAAACCAAACATAAAATAACTATTGTCTAGGTTATAATCTAGTAAACCGAACGCACCCTAAATATATTACAATTACAATCATAATAGTATGATTACATTTATAACCTTTAAAATATAAAATAGTCGAATATATTGTAATCGTAGATCAAAACAAATGAACGACTAAGATTTGATCATAGTTAACACACATGTACATGTTATCATTTGAACCTATTGAAAATGTATATATTGCATGTGTATTTACATCATACTTCTACAGACGTGAGTGTAGTCCAAAAATGCGGGTTGAACCGTATAGTAACTTGAAATTGAAAAGGGATCTAAAATTTATACACCAAAATATTTTTTGTCCGAATAAGTTAAACCGAAAATAATCTAAATCTAAGGGCTAGCTCGAAAATATATTGTATTGACCAGATTAACCGAATGAAAAAAATATTTATACAATATATTTGATTTTATATACAAAAGTTGTATTATTATACTCATCAATTAATCAATCAATTAATAAAATTAATTATGAAATATTTTTGTTTATGATATTATTATCTTTTTTTATTTAAATTTATTCAATGTTAAATTGGATCTTTAATTATGTGTTGAAATGTTAAATATGTATATTAAATATTTTCAACTAAAATTAAAATTATACATTTTCAACTAATTAATTTAGCTCGAATCAAATAAATTGATAATGCAAGCGGAATTATCTCAATTAACATGATTGCATACTTTTAAAAGAATGATTGATCTTCGGCCCAAAATTTTGAAGGTTTTTAATTTTCTTTATTCTGTAATTACAATTATATATATATAATATCAATTCTTAATTACATACCCACTAGGTAAATTGTTCTTGGGTATTAACATGCAAATCATAGAAAACGGTGATGCGACTTATAATGTATGAGTGGAATTGGAACATTAAACATTTGGTGACGAACAACTACTGGTTATATAAGTGGACATCTAATGTTAGTTAAGTTGGGTCGGGAATAGATTAACTAGGTTAGTGGCTTCATTAATAGTAGAAAGAAACCATTGAATATAAGAATGAATACTATGCTATGCTAATGCTCTATAAACCTTGAAACCTAACAAATTAAACCTCTTAACCTAGAGCTCATCTA
Organism: Leonotis leonurus; assembly: GCA_026898415.1. NCBI lineage: Eukaryota > Viridiplantae > Streptophyta > Magnoliopsida > Lamiales > Lamiaceae > Leonotis > Leonotis leonurus. The sequence continues at coordinate 2,274,406 of JAPKLX010000011.1, forward strand.
TGTTAATCTGTAGTGCCATTTTCTCGAGAATTAAAAACAAGTATTAATGCATGTGTTTAGCTGCTACCATTTTTCATAATTACTCAAACAAATGTTAGTATTTCTAAAATGTTAATGTGTAAATAAAACTAAAGGTTTTTTTCATAATACATTTTCAAAGAAAGATGTTAGCTCCAATCAATTACTACTAACGTTTATCAATAAATAATATAATATCCGACCAAATAAAATCAAGCTTATTTTCCCAACAAATTATATCTCGTCGAATAAATGCCTACCAAATTCTGGTAGAAATCTCTATCAAATTCTCTTTAGTTAATTACTTTAATTTGATATATTTTCTAAACTACTATTTTTAGGTTTTGAAAATAAGTGGTAAAATATTTTTGGGAGAAAAAACAAGTATTTGGTCGTTCATAATCCATTTAACTATAAAGAAAACTCCATTTAACTCTAAAGAAAACTAAGACAAATGAAAACCCAATCAATTTATTATAGTAAGATTTAAGGTAAATACCACATTACGAATTACACAATATATTTCAGGAACATTGTACAACTTTATCATTATTCAATTTTATTTTTAATTGATTTATTTTGATTTGAATGTGGGTCCATCTCCCCTCCTATAGATTAGTCACCTGAAAATTGAAATCAGATTACAATAATCTAAATTTCAAACCCTATAATCCAGGCTACCAAACTGAATATATATAGTTGCATTCAATATTTTTTTGACTTATTGTTACTACAAGAGAATAATGCATTGACTTTGGTTCATTCCTTCTTTACTTCTCGAGTTAAGAAGTCCCAAAATTGTTTGAACTTTTTCTATTCTCTCTTAATTGAAATGAGAAAATTTTCTATCCTATCAAAAGGCAAAATGTGGTGATTAACAACTCAATCTCTAGGTTGTTGTGTTATTTTATATGTGTGTATATATATTATACTTGTATTATGTGATAATTAATATAATTTTAAAGGATGGAATATAGCATTGGTTATAAGTTTAATTAACTTGGAAGTTTTAGGGCATTTAGTCATAGTTGTTGTTGAGTACTATATCATTGGTTTAAGTGTTTTAAAGACTGATTACAATGAGAATCATATCTGTTGTAAAAGGCATTGATGTTGCATTAAACAAAGCGTTACAAACACATTAAGACTGATTACAATGAGAATCATATCCGAGTATTAGGGTATTTGATTCGGTTTTTGAAATTAAATTTGGATTGAAAAAATAATCCCATCAAACCAAAAACAAATTAACAAAAATAATCAAATTTATTTCGATTTGATTCGATTATCCGAATATTTTATTTCATAACTAATGCCTTTCAATTTTAAGAATAATTAATTATTGAAATCTAATCATTTATCTAATTTTTATGTACTAAAAATAAAAAGGTTTAACTTTAAAATTTTAAAATTATAATAAAAAATGTCAATGTATCTATAATATTTTTTAAATTTCAAAGAATAACAATTATTTTATTTCATGATTTATTGAATATTATAATTCTATTTGTTGTAAATCTAAAAAAAAATATTAGAGTGTTACATTTAATTTTTTATATAACATTTAAAATTTTGAAATATAAGATAAAATATAAATAAAAATAAAATAAATATATATGATAAAATAATTTTATTTAATAAAAAATATATATTATAATAGTAATAAAATAATTAGATTTTTGGATTTTTCTGTTTGATTTTGTCTAAATCCAAACCAAATTAAAATTCGGATCAAAAAATAAAATTAAATCAAACCAAAAAGTAAAAATTAATAACCGAACCAAATTTAATATTTCGGTTTGGTTCAATTTTATTTTCCGGATTCGGTTAATTTTACTCACCTCTATGGACAAGTATGTAATGTAACACATACCAAAAATTGAGTTGTGAGTATTGATTATGATGGATAGACTTATTATAAATAAAAATTTGAAATATAAATTATTTTTATAAATATTTAAAAATAACAAAAATGTAAATTATTTTAATAGGAGTGAACATTTTATTTCAAAAATAATAATAAAAATGTAAATTACAAAGTCGCGTTACGAATAACTCAAACTCGAGACATGCTGCTTCAATCATTAACCTTTTATCACTTGCTAACAAATATTGTTTTCTTTTTTAGATGATACTTCATCCGTCCCAACTAGCTTGAGTCGTATTCATTTCTGGACCGTCTCAATTAGTTTGAGTCATTTCCTTTTTAGAAAATTTTTATTACACACACAAATTTAAATAATATATATTCATATCATCACTTTATACTTTAAATATACACTCATTAACTCCTTAATTTTTGTGTCGAAAAGAAGTGTCCAAACTAATTGGAAGGAAGTGAGTATATGAGACTGCTTTTCTACATTTTAGAAAATTGAGAAGAAATTAATTTGTTTTGGGCTCAAAATCTAAGCAACCAACCTGCTGAAGAACTCTCCAACAGTCCACCACTAACTACTTCACTTCACCATCACCACCTCTATTTCCCAATCTCAAATTAATTAATACCTCTATATATATAAAGTATGATAGATATCTATATGACACCCCTTCTCTCCTCACCCTTTGCGTGTGTTGTAGGAGGTTTACAGTTACATTACAGCTTATGAAATGTTTTGCTGAACATGAAATAGTTTTCTGCACACCTCTTCTCTACTTATGTTCTGCTTTCTTTTCCTCTTCATTTCACTTTTGCCTTAATATACAACAAACCCATTACTTTCCCTATAGATTGATTGCAAACGCCATCATCTAGTTTCTTCAATATTAACTCGCCATTATAGAACTTGATTAACATATAGTGTCAGCCTTTGTCTTTCCCTCTCTCTTTCTCGACATAAATAAATTAATCAAAAGATGAAAAGAGCTAAATCAGACGTTCTGATACTACTAAGCAGACAGAGATCGATCCGCATTCTAAACATACTCGTCGTCTTCTGCACATTTCTGGTAGTTTTCGAGGTCTCCTATATGCTCAAGAATGGCATGTCCTCGGTTTCTCAAGAAGGTCTTTACTTTAACAGTAAAGGGTTTCTTAACTCGAAGTTCGTTGTGGAAAATTTGGAGCGGACAGAGGCCCCCATTCGCCCCCTTGATGTCCCATTTCAATCAAGAAAACATAGAGAAATCAAAGAGGTGGCCGAAAAGCTGCTCTCTGGATTGAATTTTACCGCTATTGCTGCTTCACGCAGCCAAGATGGAATCTTGAATTCCGCAAACGACGCCGTTAAGCTGGGGAGGAAGCTCTGGCAGGAGCTTGAAGTGGTTAATGAGGAAAGTAGAAGAAGAAGTGGGAGTAGTAGAGTTGATCGTTATGGCAGTGATAATAAGGTTGAGAAGTGTACATATTCGGTTTCGATTTCAGGTGATGAATTCAACAAGAATGGGAGAGTGGCAATGTTGCCTTGTGGGCTGATGTTGGGATCACATATCACAGTGGTGGGGAAGCCAATGGCAGCGCACATGGAGAGGGAACCAAAGATTTTCTTGTCGAAGAAAGGGCAGTATGCAATGGTGTCGCAGTTCATGGTGGAGCTGCAGGGGCTGAAGACGGTGGAGGGGGAGGACCCGCCGAGGATAATGCATTTCAATCCGCGGTTGAAGGGGGATTGGAGCAGGAGGCCTGTGATCGAGCTCAACACGTGTTATAGGATGCAGTGGGGAACGTCGCAGCGCTGTCAAGGCTGGAGGTCAGCAGTTGATGAGGAGACCGGTGAGTGGAAGGGGTTGCTCTACTTGAATTATGCTTACTTACATTGTTTGATTGATCTGTTCTGATGATATTCGTGTTCGTGTTTAAAGGTAGCAAGAGGTAGTGTAGATGATGAGGAGTATATGGAACTGAGATTCATGATTCATAAATGGATGAAAGTAATGGCACTATTTAGTTTAGATGCTTAGAATATGAGTTATCATGTCTTGAATGATGGGCTTAATGGGAGGGGTTGGTGATATATTGCTATGATAATTTGAGGAAATTTGAAACAACAAAAGAGAATTACCTCATCCATGTAAATATATGTTTTACCTTTTTGTGAAGCTGCTTAACTTTTTCTGATTGATTAATTTGATGTTCAACTTGAACTCTGGTGCATAATGTTGTTCATGTTTATAGTATTATTATTCCTTCTCCTTTGGCACTGCAAATGATGTACTGTTATTCCTTTCGCTCATTGTAGTGGATGGACTTGTAAAATGTGAAAAGTGGATTAGGGATGATGATCATTACAAGTCAGAGGAATCAAAGGCGAGCTGGTGGTTGAATCAGTTGATCGGAGGAACTAAGGAAGTCGGCATTGACTGGCCGTTCCCTTTTTCTGAAGAAAAATTATTTGTTATGACTCTTCATGCTGGCTTGGAGGGCTTCCATGTGAATGTTGATGGTAGGCATGTTGTCTCGTTCCCATATCGCACTGTGAGTAACACTGACTTCCTTCATTTGTTCGTGTCACTTTCCCCTCACCAGTTTCTAAGATATTCCTGGATGTGTTTAGGGATTCACACTAGAGGATGCCACTGGATTATCTTTAAATGGAGATGTTAATGTGATCTCCATTATTGCTGCTTCCTTGCCCACATCACATTCCAGTTTCATTCCTCAGAAACATCTCGATTTCTCTGATAAATGGAGGGCTCCACCTATCCCCGACGAACCCGTTGAACTGTTCATTGGTATTCTTTCAGCTGGAAATCACTTTGCTGAAAGGATGGCTGTGAGGAAATCTTGGATGCAGCACGAGCTGATCAAGTCATCCAATGTTGTTGCTCGTTTCTTCGTAGCTCTGGTAAGTGAAAATGATTGATCTCTAAAAAGGCGTTGAGCCCTTCTTCCAAACTCTGCTGAAGGCTGTTGAAAATTGATTTGGACAGCATAAGAGGAGGGAAGTGAATGAAGAAGTAAAGAAAGAAGCTGAGTTCTTCGGAGATATTGTCATCGTACCGTACATGGACACATACGACCTTGTTGTTCTGAAAACCGTTGCTATCTGCGAATATGGGGTGAGTAGAGGTTAAGAATTCAAGGACTCACAACTTCTCTTTTCCAGCCTAAACTAACAAAGTATCGTTGTTCCAGGTTCGGACAGTATCAGCCAGTTACATTATGAAGGGTGACGACGACACATTTGTTAGAGTCGATGCAATCATCAACGAAGCAAGGAAGATACGAAAGGATAGAAGCTTGTATATTGGAAACATAAACTATTTCCACGAGCCCCTACGAAGTGGTAAATGGGCTGTTACTTACAAGGTAATGCTACACAACCTATATGAGTAGGAGTTATGAAGCTTGAAGATCAAATTTTTGTATGCTAATGGAAGTGACTTCATTCTACTTGGTGTTTCAGGAATGGCCAGAAGAAGTCTACCCACCTTATGCAAACGGGCCGGGCTACATAATCTCATTCGACATTGCCAACTTCATTCTATCCGAATTTGAGAAACATGAGTTGAGGGTAAAGTTACTAACATTTCAGCAAACTGTGAATTTACTTGATGATCTATAAAAGTGATGACATGATTTCACTTCTTTAACAGCTGTTCAAAATGGAAGATGTTAGCATGGGACTGTGGGTTGAGAAGGTGAATAAATCGAGACCGGTAGAGTACGTTCATAGCTTGAAGTTCTGCCAATCCGGCTGCATACAGCACTATATAACGGCACACTATCAGTCTCCAAGGCAGATGATCTGCCTTTGGAACAAACTGAAAGTGCAAGGAAAGCCTCTCTGCTGCAACATGAGGTGACGAACAACGAATGTTACGACTTAGCAGGTAACTTCAAGAACAAATTTTGCAGCTAGCTTTTGTATGGCTATGGCATGTTGTGAATGTTGGGGCTGCTATTGAGCTTCTCAAGGTTCATAAGAGTGAGCATATGTGGCAAATGTATTGTTCTGCAAATAATCTTAGGATCTTCTGCTTATTATTAAAGATTTAAAAGGAAAAAGGGTTAGGTAATGGTTGGTTATAGAACACAAGCTCAAAGAGTTGGGATCTGGTGTTCCTTGTTTCTTGCATATGGTATATAAACATCAATTGAGAAAAGAGTGAAAGGATTATTCTCTCTCTCCATTTTGGGATATGAACCCCACGTAATAATTCCTTTATATTGTAATCCACTTCATAAAACACTCTACTTTGTAGATCTCAATCTCTACTAACTCTTCACTCGATACAATTTTTAAAAAATTTGCCACAAGAAACAATGCATGCTATTGATAGTTGGAAGTTGGAGGGAATATATTTATGTTTTTTGGTCTTGTAATAATTTAATCATGTAAGAAGCAACGTCATACAGTTTTATATCATCTTCTATTTTGAAAAACTGTTAAAGAAGTAAAATCATTTTGAAGACAATAATACCTGCAGCCTAACGCTGGCGATCTCCATCTTGATGAAGACATTGGTAAGATTCATACACATGACATTTCTGTCATAAATTTTATATCCACATTCTAACAAAATATTATACACGAGAGAATTTCTAACTTTCAAAGTTGGCCTTTGTTTCAACAGTTAGACTCTTCATTTTAGGTCCTTTTCAATAAACTAAACGTTCCTTGTTAGAGCTAGAATAGCTTTATTACAATGAAATTAATATTTGATGAGTGCCAATGTTACTAAAAATGCAATAGCGACTCTATTCAAAAAAAATCTATGGTCTATCATATTTATTAATAATATATATATATATATATATATATATATAATTTTCGAATCATGTGACCTTTTCCATTATTATTCAATTATATCTGTACCATTAAACGTTTGTAGAATTATATGCCACTTCAGCACCTACGTACTTAGAATCACTCCATCTGAGATTAGATTTTCTCACTTTTTTGGATTTTAAAATATTAAAAATCATAATTTTGTTTATAAAATTAAATGCTTAAAAATTAAATGTTAAAAAACTGTTACTATATCACAATCGATCAATAAATCGTAAGAGAAGCTATATTAATTATAACATTAATGCCATCAACGTAATTACATAAATTATTAATTTTGAATATTAAATGATACTATATAAATAATAATTAATAATAATTTTTCCAAATATAACTTTTATCCTAGCCTATATATATGATGATATGGTTGCAAATATGTTAACCCAGTCACCCCATTCCATTAACTTAAGGCGCATAAACAACAAATTATTGATTTGACATTGTTGTTTTCCGCGAATCCAAATCAAATATTTAGGCAACTGTGAGTTTGTATGTAGTCTATACTTGTGAAGTTTAAGTGTAATTTATATTTCTCTTTTTTATTCATATTATCAGTTATGTGAATCCATTTTATAAAATGTAGCTAGAATATTATAATACTCCCTCCGTCCATGCTCACTTGTCTCACTTTCCATTTTGGGGTGTCCCCCATTAGTTGTCTTGTTTTCTTTTTTGGACAAAAATTGTGAGTGTAATAAAGTAGGTGGAAAGTAGTGGGAAGTAGTTGTGAGAGGAATATAATGAGTATTGGTATGCGAGCCAAAAGCAAAGTGGACAACTGAGGTGGGACAGAGGGAGTACTATTTACTATACATATGTCATGTATCACATCAATATATATAAGGAATATATTTCTTATTTTCTTTTTCGTATACAATTTTTATGCATCTTCATTATTTTCTTGCTTTCTCGATTCCCTTACTTAACTTATAAATTCAATCAAGTAAATCCTGCAAAAATACAACCCTACAATATTCATCATCTTCTGCGTATATATTTTCTAAATACTGATATTATATATTTCTTTTTTCTTTTAGACTTTTTAAAAAACACTTAGAAGACCACACATGACCACTTATTTTATTCTCTCTCTCGGGAGAAGTAAACCAATATAATTGATTGAGCAGTTCCTAATCAACATAAATAAGCATTTGCACCATTTTCAGATGAAATGTATATAATATTCAATTCAATTTCTCAAATAATGGTGTTTAAGTTTATTTTCGTAATGTCTCCATTCAAAGAATATTACGCAATTTATTTTTATTTAATGTTAGATACAATTTGTATGAATCACTATACATGATATTATCATTAACTTTATTACCTTGCGTGGGGTAGACAGACGGTTTCTTGACAGGGTCTCCAACAATGTGGGACTCTTCATCAGTATTCTCCTCGATAGTAAGCATCCTGGTCATAATGGTCATGTTAAAATGGTCCTCTCTTTCCAGGAATCCTTCATAATCCTCCTTGATCAACCCTGTTAGTCAAACAATGTGGCTGTCACTATTCTTTTGGAGGCTCAAAA
>JAPKLX010000011.1:2282695-2307118 GCA_026898415.1 Leonotis leonurus
TCCCATATATCTGGTTAGAGGGAAATTATATCCGAATTTCCCAACAAACCCAAACTGCTTTCCAATCAAGGTAGGCAGGTGGGACAGAGAGAGACGCTGTTGGGGCTTGGACAGGATGTTACGGATATGGATTGCCACGAATGATGAGAAGTTGAGCCGTTGCTTCTTTTCCATGGCCCAAAGTATGAAAAGCTCACTTTAGGACACGGTGTTACTGTTGTCCTTCTTGCCAAAGAGATTGATTGCCAAGATGCGGTGGCACATCTTGATCGTTGGATCCACCAAGGCAGAAGGCTTGGACTCGCTTTCCTTGAAAATTTTGGTTCTGGCCAGACCCTCCCACATCCGGTTCCATTGTTCTCTGGGCGCGTTGGGGACTGACTACCTAACTTGTATTCCGGGTTGAACTTCTCGCGAAAATTGATCATGCCCAGGATAACGTCCAGATCCTCGACTGTGACCTTCTGCGGCTTGCCCACGAGAGAAAACTCCATCACACTGGGGACTCCTGCCATCTCGACTTCCACCTTGACGCTACCGAAGAATTCTCTGACTAGGTCACCGTAGGTGGTGGTTTCCCAATCAAGGAACTTCTCCCATCTAATTGCTCTGAATCTCTCTCACACTTGCTCTTACACGTCCAATTGCTTAAGCACATCGAAATCAATGGTCTTGAGGACCACGATTTTCCTTTATTCCATCTCTCATTGAAAAGAAGAACAAACAACAACAAAAAGGAAAGAAATATCAAATTTTCTTTGTAAAATTCCACTAGCAGGTTATGTTGAAAATAAAGCTAATAAGGGACCATACTTAGTTGAATGTTGATGAATATTGATAATGTGTGAATATTGATAGTACTCCCTCTGTCTCATTCGAGATAATTATTTTTTCATTTCCGTCTGTTCCACAAAATTTGTCCATTTTTTATAGTAATTTTTTGTGTTTTAAAAGTATTGGGTAAACAAAAAGAAAGAAATAATCTTAATCTGCATGTCAAAAAGAAGAGTGTCATGTTGAATGAGACAAAATTACTTGTTATATATGTAAGCACACGTGTCTTGTAGTTATTTCACAGTTTTCTTCCCACATACTTTCTTGTAATAACAAAACTTGAATTCAGATCTTCATTGATCACACGATTTACCAGAATTCCAAGTATTATCCGAATCATTAAAAAAGTATGCATCCCAAGAAGATTTGGCAATAAAACAAAGGGCACGTATAAGAAGATATAGCTGATTAGACATAATGTTTCGTAACTTGAAAATTTTAAGAAACATTCACCTTTTCCTTTTTTTGAGTTGGGTACAGCAACTAAGTTAAGTTTCCAAAAGAAACCTATAATAAAGAAAGAAAAGGTGAATAAAAAGGTCATTATTACAATTTGGAAAAAGAAGTGTGATGTCATGGGTGTTATGCAACTGATGACATGAAGTCGGTGTATTATTAATAATGTCCAAATAGAAATTTCCACTTAATTTTCATGTGAATTGGGTCGGCCAAGTTGGGTGGTAGGTGGTCGAGACCATGTTGTGCATAAAGACTTCCAAAAATCAAACTACATGCATATCCAATCGGAGTTAACTGTATCTGATCTAATCTAATCTCATCTCATCGTAACAAAATCATCCATCATTCCTTCCTAGTTGTTCGACGAGGAGAGAGGTCATCTCATTTCATTGTAACAAAAATCATTACAAATCTAATTTAGTGGGTTAATTATAAAAATCGACCCACCCTAGTCCTATTGGATTTGAATAGTCTTTTCTAAAATTGGTCTTCTCGTGCAATAACTAGGCAGGCAGGCAGGCAAGTTGGTTACGCAACTCTTGATTTGAAGTAAGCAATAATTTAAACAGACATGGAATTCTTGAGTGGGCACCCTATATATGCACCGTCCACACTTCACTTTCATACAACTTTTTTAATTACAATAATCACATTATTACATACTATAAGCAACCTTAACCCCACAAGCCGTCAGAATTTCGTCCATACTTCATCTATTTCTTCGGCCTCACGCTCCTTATATTATGACCGTGAATATTCACTTTTGTCCCCTACCTATGATTATACATTGATGGATACTTCTACTTCCTCTATCCCGTTATTTATATCGACTAAAATTGTGTAGTATATCATAAGTAAGTTATGAATTACACATCTATCAATATATGTATATTAAAGCAATATACTTGGTATATTGCTTTCTTTTAATTCATTATTACATACAAAAACAGTAAGTATGATTATTTTTCAGATTGCACAAATAGGCCTTTTAACATTTTCTCTTTTCAACTTTTCGTGTAACTGAACATTTGTGTGTTCAATTTATCTCTCACACTTGCATTTAAGTTAAATCAATTCTCAAATTAATGTTAAAGCATGTGGAGACACTTTCCAATTTTTAAATGGAATCTAAAACTTTATTATGCTATGATATGCTACATAGAGTCTCTACTTATTAGCATGTGCATACACTTTTCAGAGTGTGACCATAAAATTTTATGACCTAATTTAACCAATTGTAAATGTCATCCTCGAAAAGAAATTCACCTACTTAATTTATTACATCAATCTATATGTGATTGAGACGTTCCACTTTGAATACTGCATAGTGAACTTGAAAAAGCAAAGAGTTTAGCTGGATTAACGTTTAGGAATCTCAAATAAATCCAAAAATTATACGTATACTTTCCACTACCACGCTGACTCATACTTTCAATTTTCAATACCCTTTTTCCTCTTACCTACTTTTTCATGCTATAAAACACACATGCAATACAAGTTCCAATTGCCTTACTACTCTTCTCATTCTATAAACTTTCACTAAATCCACCATTCCTTTCTAAAATATACTCAGACAATCAAACTTACCCTCCAAAAAATGATCATTCCTGTAAGCAGCATGCCGGAGACGTGGGGAGTGGTGGGGTCCGCCGTCGTAACCTTCATCTTCTTCTGGGACATGTTCCGTCGATACTGCCCGCCGGAGCTCCGCCGCTACCTTGAGAAATGCACCACGAGGCTGTCTGGATTCTTTAATCCGGACATTCAGATCTCCATCCATGAGTACACCGGTAGTCATTTAAGGCCTCACGAGGCCTACAGCATCGTCGACGCATACCTCAGTTTGAATTCCACCGACGCCAAGCGACTCAAGGCGGAGATGACAAAGGAGAATGATAACAAGCTAATGCTGAGCATGGACGAGTACGAGAAGACGACGGACATGTTCAATGGGGTTCAGGTGAAGTGGATTTCCGGGAAGGTCTCGCCTCCACAGCGGGCCGGGTCAATTTCATACTACCCGGAGCCTGATAGGCGGTACTACAAGCTCAAGTTCCACAAGCGCTATATGAAGATGATAAGAGACTCGTACCTGGAGCATGTCATCATGAGAGGGAGAGATATTCAGGCGAGGAATAGGCAGCGGAAGCTCTACACAAACGGCCATAGCAAGTCGTATTGGAGCCATATCGTGTTCGAGCATCCGGCAAAGTTTGCAACTCTAGCAATGGAACCGGAGAAGAAGGAGGAGATCGTTGACGATCTACTGACTTTCACAAAGGGTAAAGATTACTATGCAAGAATTGGCAAGGCATGGAAAAGGGGCTATTTACTGTATGGCCCTCCAGGAACAGGCAAATCTACAATGATCGCAGCCATGGCTAACTTACTTGATTACGATGTCTATGATCTTGAGCTTACATCGGTGAAGGACAACACAGAACTAAGGAAGCTTTTGACTGAGACAACGGCTAAATCAATCATCGTGATAGAGGATATAGACTGCTCCCTCGACTTAACAGGCCAACGGAAGAAGAAAGAGGATAAACCTGCAGACGAGAACACTGAAAAAGTTGAAAAAAGAAGTTCTCGTAAAGAGAAGGAAGAGAGTGGCAGCAAGGTCACACTCTCCGGCCTGCTGAATTTCATAGACGGCTTGTGGTCTGCCTGTGCAGGGGAAAGACTAATAGTATTCACAACAAACTACGTAGACAAGCTCGACCCAGCACTTACGAGAAGGGGCCGAATGGACAAACATATCGAGCTATCTTACTGCAAATACGAAGGATTTAAAGTGCTCGCAAAGAATTACCTGGAACTTGATGCGCATCCATTGTTCCCAACAATCAAGAAGCTGATTGAGGAGGTTGAGATAACTCCAGCTGATGTTGCTGAAAACCTCATGCCAAAATCTGCAAAAGAAAGTCCAGAGCAATGTCTTCGGAATCTCATCTGCATACTTGAGGAAACAAAGAACATAAAATGCACAAAAGTTAAAGATGCAGAGACCAACAATGATGCAGCTGCCATATAGAGACTTCATGCTATGTAATCAGTATGTAATAGTAAACTGGTTAAGTTCTTGAAAGAACGACGTAGAGACTCCAACTATACTTATGCATCTAGACAGCATAATCTCAACAGTCGACATGATGACATCTGAGTTTTAAGATATTTCATACTAGTATGAATGTAAATCAGAGAAATGTACAAGTGAGCCAAGGGGTATTAATAAAACGCGAATTCTTTTGATACAAATATTAGTTAAGTTATTGTACAATGTCTGGATCAGAAGAGAAAGAACTCTCAACAGAATTTCCAATCCATATCTCATCCGTGCCTTTTCTTTTACTGTCACAACTTAATCTACATCATCTTCTCAGCAACCAGTTACTCCCAGCAGTAGAGTATAGATAAACTGCACAAGGGACGTCACTTAAGTTTAAGCAAGTAATTACTCTAAAATGGACACTTCCTTCATGAGTCGACTACAACCACAATTGTAGAAAACCAGATATATCAGCTTTACCAGGGTAAAAAATTACCCCTCACCCTATGGCAGAAGGGAAATTCAGAAATCATCTCTTTCTTCGTCTCTCATTGAGTTGGAACAATCATCAAACCCAGAACCCGGAGCTAGTTCGTTTAGATCAAGAAAACGTCTTTTCTTCACCCCTTCAACTTCTTCATCTCTGTGATTCTCTTGTTCTGGAGGAATGGGTGGTTTTTCATCAACAGCCTCGGGTTGCTGCTCCTGCTCAATAGGCTGATCCGCACAGATATCCTCCTGGTCATTGTTTTTCTCCTCAGAAGCTTGGGTACCTATTGAGAACTCTGCAGCACCACTTGAGTATGAAGGCTCGGGCTCAGGATCGTCTAGAGCATTTGGTTTCTCGGGTTTCATTTGCTCAGTGTCAGATTCAGACATCTCATATTGTCTATAGTCAATATGATTTCTGGTGGCCCTTTTACTTCTCCTGAGACCTGACTGAAGGTCACCAACTGACCTCAGTTTTGTCTCCCTTCTAGTTCGACCAGGCAATCGTTTGGTTCGTCGGGGTGCATCACTATTCTCACTGGAACTTATGACATCATCCTCTTCTTCCTCTTCCTCATCATCAGGATTTTCTTCCTCCCATTGATACTCTTCATCGCCTTCCGAGCTACTCGACATCTTCCTTCGCTTCCTTCTTTTAAGATATTCATCATCATAAACCACTTCACCAACTATATCATCATCACTGTCAAAATCTGCCTCAACATCTGAGACTGCCTCCACATAGTCTTTCGCTGAATAACGTTGAGGCCTTTGCCTCAGGCGATCGCTAAAATCCATGAAGAGACAAATAATTTTACAAATTTATAAGGAAATGATAAGAGAATTGCAAGCAAAGAGAAAGTTTTCAAAGGGAAACAATTCTCATACCTCCTGTCCAATGTTTCTGTTTTGTGGTCTTCAAATTCATCATATTCATCATCATCATAAGGAGACTTGGGAGAAACTGCGCTAAAAGAGAGGTTTTGAGAATGGTGTGAAGTGCCATCCAATGTACCATTTGTAGAAAATTCATGTCTCACGAGAGGATCTCTCCCATCAAAAGGTTCAGGAGAATGCTGCTTTTTCCTGGTAGAGATTATACGAAGAAATAAAGATGAAGAATTTTCAAAATTAAGTGCAAGGAGAGTAAAGTTACAAGTAGTTCATAGAAAGTGCTAGGATCCTTACTTGGTGACCTTTAGAGCTTCAGTTATTGAACGGTCATAATCGTCTGCAAAAATGTAAGATTATTTAATATTAGTGGAGTTCAAATATCTTTAATACATAAAAAGAGGATCCATTTACTTCACAATATAAAGAAGCATGGGAAATTTTACAGAGAACTGGGCGTCCGGATGGAACTCTCAAGTATCGCCCACTATACCTAGATGCTATTTGCATAGTAACCTGTTACCCTACTATATTTAGAAGTTCAAGCAATTCATTAAGATTCAAAGAATGAAGTATTTAAATTCATGCTACTACCACTCTATCTTTTTGTCAACCAGCAGAAAGAAACAGAGGTACGGAAATTTACCAACATATAAGATATGCCCACATATTTCAGATCAGAATTAGAATAAGCAGGCGTATTGCCTGAAGGGACGTGGTGGGAGGAAGCATAAAACAAAATTGACAAGTTCCATAAAATTTGTCATTTCAGAGAAATTTCAAGTTCCAACTTCTAAGTCATTAGTGAATTAGAAGTTACTTAAGACATAACATAAATACGGGAGGGCATCTACTAAGAGACTATATAACACATACCAAAAGTATACGTCACAGGTTTTCTATCACGGAGAGAGCGTCCAGCAGCAATACCATCCATGCCAATCATGTTATCAAGCATAAGTGCTTGTCTATGCTGCTTCTTTAACAGCTTCTCCTTCCTCTGCATGAAAATATTTCTTAGAACCAATCACCAAAACATAAAAACACTTAAAATTAACAGGATGTTCTCTTTGAGAAAAGGATGGTGATTACTAACAGTGACAATGATCAGAATAAAAGAAAAAAGCAGGTGAAATAATCTTTCGGGAAAGAAGAATTTACTACCTTATGGACCATATCAATTTCAGGAAGCATGTCATTTTTCAATTTCTTACCAACAGAAATCTCTGTTCTGTTTTTACTGGAAAAGAGCTTCTCCTGCAAGCAACAGGAGGAGAATTAAAAATGAAAACCATGTGCCAGAATGTAAAGTCAAGTTGATTAGTTGAGCATGCTAGGATAATGATACAGAAATGAGATCCATAGACCAAGACATACCTAAAAGATACAAAAATTAGTACAGAACCAATATTTATAGTACCCAAAAAATAGTAAACGTATATATGTGGTCCCTTAAATCCTAAACCTGGTGCATTTTCCCAGTTGTAGTTTCACCCACAACCACAAATCCTGTGCGCACCGACTATGGTTGTGTTTCATATTATGTGCAATGTGTTAAAACTTTCATAAAATATTCAGAGTTTAGATGCCAAAAACAGTGTTATCGATGGCGGATGGTGGGTCATGGCGTTTTGCCAAAAAACCGCCATACGAATATGGCGTGGCGTATGGCAGGTTATGGCAGACACTTGACAAAATATATAAAATATAATATATGTGTTCAAAATTAAGAACTTAACCAACAAACAATAATCTAAAATAACACAAAACATCATATTCAAGTCAAACACACACACATAAACTCATAAATCATATACCCTCTAACACATAAGTTTCAAATATATATATAAAATGTAGCTAATAAGAAGTGAGTCTACTAAATTACTAATCCTCCTCCTCATCAATCCCCACAAAATAAAAATAAAAATAAGAACAAAAGTATAAAAAAAAACTTAAGAAAACTGATATGATGATAATATTAAAAATACAACTTACAGTATATAATAGTATAATATAATACAGACAACATACAGTGTTATGATGATAATATTAATATATATAATATATTATAGATTATACATAATACAAAAAATAATAAATATAAATATATAATATACTGTCTGAAATCAGAATATAATCAATATATAAATATATAAAATAATATAATATATACAGAAAATAAAATAAAAATAAAAAAAAGAACTAAGTATACAAAAAACTCAAGAAAACTGAATTAAAAAACTTAAAAAAGTAGGGTAGAATCAAAAGAACATAAAAGAAATCAAAAAAGAAAAAAAAATGCTGTTGTCGCCGGAGAGCTGCCGCCGCCGGTGGAGAGTTAGGAGGGAGAGGGGGAGTGAGGAGAAAAATAAGAACTAGGGTAGTTTAATCCTAATTTTACCATATAAATATGGTCAAAATGGGCTTTGACCCAATTATAACCATGTTGTCCACATGGCCCGCCATGGCAGTGGCGGCCGCCATAAAGCGCCATGGCAAAACTGCCACGCCACAGCCATGAAATGGCAGTAACCCTCAAACCCGCCACCACCATCTGCCATGGCAGCTACTTGATAAGACTGGCCAAAAATATTCAACTCATACAAAAAAGTTGCTTTAAACGAAACAGTAGCCATTAGCCACAGTGGTCTCTATTGACTCTTAAATATCACAATGGTGGGAGACTTATATGTTCATTAGTTCAGTAAGTCATGTTTCACAATTGGTATTACTCAAAACTTTGAAATGAATTCCATTCTTCCCGCCAAAGTTAAGGATATTACTTTATCATTGCAACAGCTGGACCACTCAACAGCCCAAGAAAAGATTCAACTTCACTTGACATAGCTATTAGCTAGTTATTGGTAGTACCATAGTAGTAGTTTAATGATCTAGGAGTTCCATTTTTGCAGTGTCCCCAAATGAAGCAAAACCAAACAATTAGCATATACACCCATTACATGCAACTCCAACTGAATCAAAGTATAGAAAGATTTGAATCAACTGAGAGTTATACAACCATGTCATCCCGTTAGCAACATCTACAACACACTGCCAAAAGATAACTTAGGATTGACTAATATAATGTAATGGATCCGAATATCTTATGATCTATGTCAATTACAAATTCCCCAAGTCTCTAAAAAGCAGCTAATTATATACGCCTCATATCATTCCCAGGCTGGAGAAGGAGATGATTACCAAGGAATGTTATATGCAATTTCATTGGGTGGATCATATTTTCATGTGTTACTTTTGTAAAAATCAATCCAATTAACATGGAAAGCACAAAGGAATAAAGTGAAGGATGCTCAAGAAATGTTGACATAACAACAGGAATGAATAAACCATAATCAGAACTTACAGAAACATTCAGGAATTCATCTAAATTAGTAGCGACTGCTTCCCATTGATATGATGAATGGGGAATAGGAGGAATATTCCTTCCCTTCCCTTTTTTCACCTCAACTTTTCTAATTTCTCTGTATAGTCTATGGCCAATAATGGGATCATCTTCATACCTACACATTAAGAAGCATCTCTAAATAAATTTAAGATAATATCTGCACAATGAAGTAATGGATAGAGGGCATGAGAAAAAACGACAAAGAATCATGCATGCAAGACAAGGACGCATTCACATGTAGATGTATGCAAGTCTTCAAAAGTTACAATTTTCATGAAAAACATAATGTCATCTATAAAGAACTATATTTTACCAATACGAGACTCCATAAGAATCACCCCCTAGGCGCTCTTTGCGAAATGATGAGAGCTGAGCTCCATGTTTTATTGAGTCATCAATATAGCTCCGTATATCTTCTTGCTGCAAAAGACAACCACAATTAATTTGCCATTAACAGTATTAAGAATCCATGATCTCTATATAAAAACACATGAAAAGAAGGTTCAGTAGCTCAATAAAAAAAAGTCAGCCATTAAGATGGGATATTTCTTTCCAAAAAATAAGCAATGCAAGGAATTCCCTACAATTTTTAGCAGCATGTGCCACAGATAAATAGAATTATGATGAAAATATTATGACAAGACACTAGATGCCAAACAAGCTATTCACAATATAACATTATGACTTGGAGTAGAAAGGGAAGAGATTCTCTGTTCATAAGCATTTTTCTGCTCAGCTGATTAACGAAAACTTCTTATAAACTATGCCTTTCTAGAAAAATTACAAAACCCTCCTTCATAACATTTCCATCCTCTTGACAAGATATAGAACAAGTTTTTCTTCATTTTCCCAGGTTGCAATGAGAATAAAAATATTGATTCCACCAACTCAATATTATAGGGACTAATGAGGTCCCGTTGAAACAGGAAACAAAACATGAAAGGTATAAAATAAAAAATATGATGAGGTAAAAAGAAAAAATCACAGTTACTAACATTTAACAAAATATTTCCAATAAACATGCAGAGCAAAAATTGGTGAAATAACAACTTACTGAATCATGAACTATACTTATTCAAGATCCACTACAATAACTCAACACCACTACGCAACCTCCCTATACAGCATTGTAGTGAATTCCAGTCAAGACTAGATGCCCAAAGAGAAAATGATTCAGAAATAATAATACCTCAACCCGAATATCACATAA
This sequence comes from Leonotis leonurus, assembly GCA_026898415.1. NCBI lineage: Eukaryota > Viridiplantae > Streptophyta > Magnoliopsida > Lamiales > Lamiaceae > Leonotis > Leonotis leonurus. Next base: position 2,293,034 of record JAPKLX010000011.1, read on the forward strand.
TGCCTTCAGAATAACAACTCGAACCCCAGGATCCAGTGTATTGTATGCCTCAATTTCAGTCCTAAAACAAACAAAACTCGAACTCTTTTCAGCATATAAAGACATCTCTTTAGAAAACAAGTTTTGAAGAAAAAGAAGTTCAGATGTTGAGAAATGAATACTCACCCCTGTGATGCAACTATAGGAAGATCTCCTTCTGCAACCTGCAGCAGATAATCAAACTAATTAAATCTGAAATTATTCTACTAAAGATTGGTTAATTATATCAATAATGAGATTACCCAGTGCCACCAATCCCTCAGCTTTCTACATAAAACTGTAATCCAAGTAGCATGGTTAAGTGCCATTCTAGTGACAGGAGGAATCGCCTAGGAAAAGCATAAAACCGATATTAAGAAAAATGTACAAGTGTTAATGCCAATGATTAGCAACACTAATAAAGTTATCGCCTAAACTGATATATTATTGTAAATTAGGGTCAAATGCGATGATGAAGTATTTTGATATAGTTGCTGAGTAGGAACTCACATCCTTTCCATGCTATACCTACGAATTATTACAAAATGTAGTTTCAAAGACAAAATAAAGAATGTACATAAATAAACATGTATTTTCCAGTGAAAATAAAATTTATCTATAAGTGGATATGCAGTCGTCCTGATTGGTGAAAACTCTGTTAAAGCATTGGGCTTAAGATTTAAGAGCACAATCTCATTATAATTTGTACCCCATACGACACTAAAATCACTCTTTTGTCAAACAGACAAATATCAATGATACACACTCAATTAACACAATAACAATTAGGATGCAAAACCTCAATAAATAGCAACCTTTACAAAAGCAGAACTGAGAAAGCTACTTGATTACCCTTAACTAAAGAGGGGGTTAAAAGACTAACCTTTAACAATGGCATGTGTATCTCGGCCAAAGTATTATTCGGATTAATCAAGGCCGTCTCAAACTCGTCTGCTGAAAACTCCACTTTGACATTCAATAGAGGCCGAAATACCTACACCTCAAAACATGAAAACACACACATTAGCTTCAAAGAAACAAAGCTCCACAGAGATCATATCTTACTAGTTCTTATCATCTTTTCTCAAGCTGAACATACATTCAAGAAATTGAGGATAGAAGCCAGCTGCCACAGGGATCGAATGTTCCACCGAGGCAACTGTGAGGCCTCCGGCTCTCCGAGCAACGGCGTAATTGTCCTATTACTCTGCAATTTTTCCACTGAAGTAGAGCCGTCCTCCACCCCATTCCCCACCTTCTCTTCATCATCCTCCTCCTCCCTAGATACATCTTCCTCCTCCTCAGACTCCTCCCTCAACAGCCTCGCAGCTAATTTCTCCCTCCTCTTCTTCTTCCTCTTCCTCTGGGCATCCGCCATCGCTGCCTCCGCCTCAGCTGCAGCCTGCAGCCTTGCTGCCGCCCTTTGCGTGCATGCTCTCGACGGCCTTTCCCTCCTAGCCACTACTACACTAGTATTACCATTGTTCTCACTAGTAGACTTGGCATTATCCTCCTTTACACTCTCGCTCTTGCTATTATGTTCGACAGCGGACTTTCTGTTATCCGGGCTCTCCGGCGAGTGATGCTCCGGTGAGTGGATCGCCGAGCAATGCTCCGGCATGGCGGAAGGATCGTGTCGGCGACGGTCGAGAGAAGGATTACATGGGAGGTCAAGGGCTTGCATTGAAGCAGCCCAGAATTGTTGTTTCAATCCAAATAAGCGCAATAAAGCTGGGGTATTTCTGAAAGGTACCCCAATTATTCACACCAATTGCAACCAATAAAAATATGTTGAAGAGGGTTGCACTGCAATGATGAAAAGGGGGCCAGAATCAAACAACCATAATATTCATTGTTAGGGCGGAAAGCATGGAGACACAAAAATGGGTTTTTGGAGTTACGGTCAGTTTTTCAAGTTCTTAGACAGAAAAAAGAAAGGAGAGTAAGAGGGAGAAGGGAGAGAAGAGAGGGACAAGCAAGCAGCCAGAAATTTGTGGGGAATTGAATTTGGTAAAAACATAAAAATAGCTGGTAAAATTAAGGATTCTAGGGGGCAAGGGAAGGGAAGGGGTAACTTTGATGTGAAGGGGTGAATGAAATTCTTAATCAATGGAATGAATTATGGATTTCTAGGTTTGAGTTTGAGGGTTTCTTTTTCTAGCGACAGAGAAAGAGAGGCTTTTCCAATTTCTGGTGGGTTTCAAGTCATTAAATTTGAATCACACACACTACTATATTGTGTCGTATCCACTTTTAACTCAAAGTCAACAATAATAATAATTCTCCAATATAGGAATCAACAATGTACCGTTAGAGCATAGGCGTGGGAGGCCGCGGGCAGCAGCCTCGGGAGTTTTGGGGGGTGAGGCTGCCGCAGCGGTGTGGGGACTTGAGCAGTTGGGTGTAGGTTGGGAGGCAGGCGTTGGGCGCCGCAGGCTGATGCTGATTTGTCGCTGGGTGGTGGACTCCCGAGTCTCCACCATTTTTTTATTTTTATTTTTTTCGTTTTTTATAAAATTATTTTTTTAATTATTTACATCTATAAATATCACACTTCATTTCATTCTTCATCCACTCTTCATTTATATTATCTCTCATATTTCTCTCTAAAATGTCTTTTTCTTCCGATTCCGACGACGAAGTTAATGTTCAATTTTTGCAACTAGCAAACAATTTGATAGAGGCGGGTCGTCAATATCTAGCATCACTCGATGCATCAGACGAGCAATGTCAAAAAAAAAACCTTTATCAAGAGAGATCGAGAGGCCACCTCCATACGTCTATACAACGACTACTTCTCCTAAAATCCAAGATATGGAGATAATTTTTTCCGACGTCGCTTTCGTATGCGGAAAGAATTATTTCTTCGCATCATCACGACATTGGAAAATCGTGAAGAATACTTCCGACAACAGTCGGATGCTACGGGTTCTCAAGGGTTCACGTCACTACAAAAATGTACGGTTGCAGTCCGAGAAATTGCAAATGGAGGTGGTGCCTATCAATACGATGAGTATCTCCGAGTCACCGAGTCAACGGGCATCGAATGCCTCAAACTTTTTTGTCGTGCTGTTATTGAGGCTTTTGGGTCTCAATATCTGAGACGGTCTAACCAACAAGATATCCAACGTCTAATAGAGCTTCACGAAGAGAAGCACGGATTCCCCGACATGCTCGGTAGCATAGATTGCATGCATTGGGCGTGAAAAAATTGTCTGATGGCATAGCACGGAGCTTATACACGTACCGATAAAAGGCCACCCAACTATCATGCTCGAAGCGGTCGCCTCCCAAGATCTATGGATATGGCATGCTTTCTTCGGCGTCGCTGGATCGGCAAATGATATTTGCGTGCTCAACCAGTCTACGGTGTTCAACGACGTGCTCAACAGGAAAGCGCCTCGTGTGACGTTTAAGGCCAACAACAAACAATACAACATGGGCTATTATTTAGCTGACGGCGCTTACCCATGTTGGTCGACTTTCGTAAATTCAATGCTGACGCCCACCGGCGAGAAACGGTCTCGTTTCAAAGTTATGGAAGAAGCGGCACGCAAGGACGTCGAACGAGCATTTGGAGTACTCAAATCTCGATGGGCAATTATTAGAGGTTCGGCACACCTTTAGTTTCGTGAGCATTTATCCGACATCATGTATACTTGCATTATTTTGCATAACATGATTATTGAAAAATGAAGGACCATATGCGACTAGTTGGGGACCAGAGTCCGAACCAAGCTCCTTCTCCACTCCACCCGAAGAAGCTACTCGCGGTGTCAACGATAAATTCAAGGACTACATAGAGCGTTCGGCGAACCTCCGAGATAGGCGTGCTCACGAGATGCTCGAGCATGATTTAATCGAAGAAATCTACGCTCGATTCGGTTCTTTAGATTAAGTGTGTTTTTTAGTTTCCTTTCTTGTATTTTAATTCCGTGTGTTTTAAATTCTCGTATTTCAATTTCTTGTATTTGAAATTAAAATTAATGAAATTTTAATTTCTAAAATTTGTTATTTTAATTTTAATGTTATTTATTTTAATAAATTGAAATATTAATAAAAAATTAAATATTTAATTTATTTTCATATTTACTTATTTATTTTATATTACAAATTTAAATTAACAAATTAAATTAATAATATTTTTCCCAAATTCAATCATTCTGAATTAGAGTAGAGAGCCTCTATTGCTAGAAACCAACACAACCTTTCTACAAACTGTGGGCCCCACACAAAAAATTTCATTTATTTACGAAATTGACTTTGAGAACCTCTAGGAGAGAGTCCCCCGTTGGGGATGCTCTTAGATCCTTTGTGATTGCGATGGTTATATATCTTTCCTTTTCGCGTTTTCATTTCAGATCAAATTCTAATCAATTTCTGCATCATCTATCAACGGAAAGTTCCATCATACATCAAATGCATTAAAGCAAAGATTGTGATGGAGTTTTAGTAAAAGTTTTTACTCACAAAATGCAATTTAAGATTGTTTTTATTTATAAAATTAAAAATAACCTTCATTTTAAATCAATCACAACCCTTCTTTTAATGAATTTGATGTAGGATGGAATTTTCCATCTATCAACTAATCGGTTACCAATTACACTAAAGTAAATTAAAGAGTGATCCCTCAGTTTAAGACATATATATTTTTTCAATAAATACCCATCATTTTAAAGCTTAGAAGAGTTGTAAAAGAATCTTCAATTTACAACTATCAAGATTCATCACCAACTTTCTTTTTGTTTCAACTATCAGATAGTAGTGTGTCTATATTTGGGATGTTGTGCAATTCACACTAAGTAAATTTGACATTTAGGCCTGTAACGGTCAATGGCAATGGGCCATATTTACGCCATTCATATTCTACATGCGGCCCAGTTATTTTGAATATTATGGGAAAAGCCTACTTAGAAGTTAGACCATACCATACTACTGTGACAAGTATATTCTAAAGTGGTAGAGTTAAAAGATAAAAATATTTATTTAAAAATAAAATATAAAAATTACTTATTTATATGAGCACATTATAAAATTGATTATGTGTTCATATATTACATTTCACAAAAAAATTTGAATAACACGAGTATGAGGAAATCTATTATGTTATCTCGTAAAGTGGGTATTTTTTTTTTTATTTCATGAAAGTGAATAAATTTACCTATTAGCCATATTTTAAATACTTAAAAAAATAGTGTTATCTCTGTCTCACTTGACTTGATACATTTTATTATTTTAATAAATTTAATTAAATAAAAATGTATCAAATCAAACGAGATCGAGGGAGTAGCAACTAAATTGCTTAGGGAGAATTTACTGATTAAAGCTTACATGTTTCCAGGTGAAAAACCATCAAACTATATTTAAAATAAATATTTACTAATTACCATCGAGTGTATTTTTCAGATGTAAACAAGTAATTTTGAAATTTAGGCCCATGACGGTCAATGGGCCGCCTAATATTGTGTGATCCGATTTCTATATGCAGCTCACTTATTTTTAAAACAATTATAGAATTTTTGTGCAAACTTATCATAATGGGATGGAGATCGGATTTAGTTTGATGATTTTTATTATAAAAAAATTGTTCAAATCTATCTTTTTTATATATTAATTTTTGATTGAAAATTAGTTCACAACAAAATAAAGAGAGAAAGGACAAAAAGGTTTTAATGGATTTGAGTTCATACATTTGGTAAGATTGGTGTAACTCTGTCGCGTGAACAACTAAGTCCTGAGTTCGCCAGCAAAATCTGCAAAACAAGACCGAAGAATAGTTGGAGTTTTTCGGGGAGAGTTTCTGACGCTCAAGTTAGCTTGTAGTAAATTTGAGTATGCAAGAATGCAGTGAGTGCGAAAAATATGTAGCAAGTGTCATGTATGAAGGTTAAAATAGTGTTTTTACCTCAGACGCACTGTGTGTAAATAGTGCGTGTAAATGAACCTCAACTAATAGGATTTTGCCACATCATTGTTGGACGCTATCATCACATGTTTCTCTTATTCTAACATATGTCGGGTACATAGCTGACACATGTCGGCTAGTGCATAAAGGTGTACTTTTCATGCTCTGTGGACCCTAAGATCAGACCACGAAAGACAGATCCCAAAGGTCCTTAGATCAAAGTCCGTAATAAGCCGATTCCTCATATCTGCGTATTTATTAGAGCTGTGTTGTCCTTAAACCTCTTATGACCTCTGCATGGGTCTGAACCACGATATCTTCCAAATGTTATTTATGTTCCAGATTGTCCTCTATGTGATTAACATTACACCTCTTTTATTCAATAGATGAGCAAAGTTGATATTTTTCCTTATCAATTATAATACAATAAATATTATATTTGTCCCACTAAAATTAATCTATTTTGACTACTATTTAAGTTTGTTTTTTTGTTTTTTAAATATAGTTTGATGATTTTTGTGCAAACCTATCTTAGAATACAACTTAATATGCCAAAATCTAATTTGAGCATTCATTAAAAATTATACTCCCTCCGTCCCCCAAAGTATGTTACGCATTTCCTTTTTGGGATGTCCCCCAAAGTGTTTTACATTCAAAACTTTCTATTTTTGGACATTATCTCCACTCACAACATACCTTTAAGTGGGACCCAATCTCCACTAACATCACACCTTTCTAACTCCACTCATTATAATTTTTACACACTATACACTAAGTCAACATTTTTTCTTAAAATCCGTGCAAGTCAAAGCGTAACATACTTTGGGGGACGGAGGGAGTAATATATATATATATATATATATTGATATAGCGATAAGAGATCAAGAGTAAACGTTACGTAAGTCGAATATTAGTAACCTTCAAAATCAGATATGCAAAATATAGAAATTGAAATAAAAATACTTAAGACCCAACTTATATTTTCTAATCATATCATAAAAATATCATTATAAATACCTAAAAAATCAAAGAAATGATGAAATTATAAAAAGTGTAAAATTATATTTAAAATATTATGGTTATCATATATTTTAAAATAAAGTACGAAAAATAATTAATTATATATTGAATAAATAATTAAATGATTAGAATAATAATTTCACATTTAAAGTATAAAATTTAAATATAATTTCCTAACCAAACAATATTTTTAAAAATAACTTTCATTTTAAATTTTAGTGTGTAAAAGTAATTATTAAAAAATTTATATATATATTTGTGGAATTAGTAAATAGTTTCACCTATGTATTTATCATATGGTCAGAAAAATAAATTTATAAATACTAAAATACCCACTTTAATAAGTAAAAGATAAAAAATACTCATTTAAAAATAAAATGTAAAAAACATCCATGTTATAGGATAACATGAGGAAGATGATCATGTGTTCATTTTATTCAAATTCAAAATAACCAAAATAACACGAGCACATGAGAAAGTTCATCGTGTTATCATATAAAGTGAGTATTTTTTATGTTTTGTTTTTATGTGAACTAGCATTTGTAACCGTGCGATGCACAGTAATAATTTTGATGAAACAAAATATTCATAAAATCATAAAATATGTTAAATTGTTAAATTATAAATATGTATGAAGTCAAAATCTATAATATTAAGATATAAACAATACAAAGAAGGTATATATTGTTATTGGTTGACAAAACATTGCTACACAATATGATTATTTTAAACAAAAGAAATAGATATTAACTAACTTAATTAAAATGTAATATTTAAGAAAAAAATCAAGCACAAATCGATTAAAATAAATTGAAATTTCAATTTCAATTTGGTATTGATTCGATTATATAAAAATGCTTTAGGTTATGTTCTCTTCTTGTGATTGTTTTATGTAACGCCCCGCGGGAGGGGGCTATGCGAAATTAGTATTAAATGTAATATAATTGAGGGAGGGGGCTATGCGAAATTAGTATTAAATGTAATATAATTGAGAAATATTTCAAAACGATAAGTAATGATTAACAATTGAAGAAGAAAGGAAAATTCCAGGAGTTTGGACACATTGGATATGACACGAGTTCAATATATTAAGACATTGAACCGCAAAACATTGAAATGAATTGAATATATAGAAAGTTGAAAATATTGTATTGAAGGTCAACATGATAAGACTAAAAGTGTTGATACGAAGGCCATTCACAAGATGAAAGCAAATGACAGCAGAATAAATATCAATATGATATCATTATCACCTTGGTAATAGACATTTGTGTATAAGACATCCGATTAGGCCCACCTCGTCGCCAACTCATCACCATCCTCCTAAAACCTGTAAAAACATTTGAAAAAAAATATTTTGGGCTGAGTACTAGTGTACTCAGTGTGAATCGTTGCCCAACTTTTTCAATGAATAACAACAAAAATCTTCATTTAAAGAATATTACATGCCCAACCATATGATGCATGGCGTTTTAAAATGAAAGCTCACCATACACATATGAAAACATACATTTTACCATCATATCGAGCTCGTCATCATTCTTTGCTCATTCACAGTGTTCCTCATTGCGACTAGACGAGGAAAATCGAAGTCTTTCGCGAATAATCCCCTTTCGCCAAGACTGGGGAACCAGGCCAAGTTCACCCGATCCGGACTTTTCGTGTACACCACCTTGGCCGGATTTCGGCTCAAGGCACAATTGTTAACTTACATCATTGGCAGCGCAATCAACGGGTACGGTAATACCGATCTGTCACATATAGCATACACATGAGCATAATAAAAATATTTGACATGTAAATTCACATTTTCATAAAAAGCAGTTCGAGCTTATTAACTCAAAATACCGTATTGTAAATAGACCCACACATGTCACCGATGTATGGAGCTCACATTCCATTGCATAGGATAAATGATATTCCTCGATAATACCCTACAAGATGAATCTCATGGCTAATTACAAATTTATAGACGCTAACCTCTTCTCCAACCTTAAGCACTTCTAGTGCTTTCCGATCTTAATGTCTAACCATTCTAACATCGACCTATTAGTTCGGTGATCATCATTTACAAGACCCCTCTGCTAACACTTAAGATATTTCGATCCCTTATTAGTTAATTAGAGCCGTCACTATAGAAAGAGTAACATTTATCTTGATTATACGAGTACTTTATCTAATCATATTGTACTTCAACTTCGAGTAATGACTCGTTCTAACTTAATATGATTTTTGATTCTCATTATACTTCTTCAGCATAACCTTGTCCTAAGTTGAAAATGAATGATATATAGCTAATGAGTTCGGATTTGCTTGAACTTCCAATGGTGGTTCTTATTGAAAACTTATTCAAACACATTTTATAAAATCATAGTAGATGTATGTATTATTAAAGAACTCATTTTTGATATCACTTAAGAGATAAAAATGTGAGGTCATACTTTCATGACCTTTTAAGACGATTAAAAGTTGAATTTTTGTTACTATATCAAACAAACTCTAATGATTGTGAAATTTTATACTACAAAAATAATAGGAAATATGTCTTATAAACAGTTTTGGATTTCATTGAACCAATCATCTAAAATAAAATCACATAGATTCGAAATAATTTTTACAAGAACACATATTCAAGCTAAATGAGCAGTTGACTTTGAAAATTCATAGTAAATCGAAAACAACTCAAATTGTATCGAATCAAATTTTAAAGTGACCATAACATATTAAAGTTTTATATTATGAAAACAAAACACAAAAAATCCTTTCAATCAATTTTTACCGAATTTTCAAAGTTAGACAAATGCCCAGATTTTCGTTGTAATTGACAGTTTACGCAACTATTTTGTAAAAATCATAGTAAATTGAAAACATAACGAAATCGACTAATTCAAATTGGATATTACTCCTAACTCGATCTAAATTTTATTATATTAACAAGATCAAAATTCAGATACTCATACTGTACAAAAATGATGAGGCAGAAGTCGGGCAGAAGCTTTCAATATAAGAACGTAAAGCAAAATTTAGTCCCATAGTTCATCATGTTTCATTACCAACACAACATCAAACTACTAATTCTAAAATCAAATAACTATATTATCACATATTAACTCAAGATAATTCGTAGTCCTACCTCATCCCGGTCTAAATCGGTAAAGAGAAAAAATGACTACCTTATGGAAGAACTAAGGTGTGAAGGTGAAGCTTTTATGGTGGGTTTGTCGGAGTTTCCCTCTCCTCGCCGGATCTGCTCTCTTCTTGCCGGAGGATGGTTGTGAAAAGGGTAGAGAAAAGGGGTGAGAAGTGAAAGATGACAACAGAGCAAAGAGAAGGTAAAAAAAGATCAAACTTACTACTTTGGCCAAGAGTTTGGCCTTGCATGGCTGCCTTCCAACTATTTTTTGGACAATCGGACCCCGAAAATGGATTGTACACATCGAAAGGAAGCTTGAGGTGAAATTTGGACTCATTTGGTCGCCGGAAAATTTTCTGGCGACGACCGGTGGTGGCTGGAGAGCCTCTCACTCTATTCTCTCTCTCTCTCAAATTTGGGTGGGGTGAAAAATGAGGAGGAGAAAGAAATGAAGGGTATTTATACCAATTTCGTCTTGAACCTTAAAAATTCGCTGATCACTCAAACGATGTTCGATTTTTACGATCTTGGTGTTCACGGGTTCGTCTCGACGGGCTCTATTATTAGGTATTATAAGCATGTGACAAGAAAAATTATTTTTTCAATTTACTCATGCGCAAGCGTTACCTTTGTATAAATATAATACCTTAATCAAACTTTAATCTAAAATAATTAAGTCCGTAACTATGCTTAAAAAAATATCGAATATATTTCAACGAGATTTTCTTAATAATAATAATAATATTTAATTAATTTCCAACATGATATTTCGGGATTTACATTTTACCTAATGATTTTATGATTTTATTATGAATTAATTGAGTTGTCTTCATTATAATGGTACTTCATCACCCTCTCTATATAAATTTATGTAGATAGAAAAGGAAAAAGGGATACTGAAATCGGAACCTGTATGTGCAAAATAGAGATTTATCATACTTTCACGTAAATATTCTTACATGACATTTGATCCAAGCCCGCAAACGTATGCATTTACATATTGGCACACAAAATAAAAAATTATTGTAGCGCAAAGCGAGGAACTAATATCATACTACATACTTTGTAATCAACAATTTTAGTCTAAGTCAATGCCTTTGCATACTTTAAATGCAATGAATCCAACAATTAACATGAATGATTGTTGTGCAATTATCCTGAAATCATGATTTTAAATGTTACACTGATTTCGATCTAAAAAGTGAAGAAAAAAAAAGAGGCAAAAACGATTGAAAAATGCAGAGTCGACCATGTATTCAAGTTGGAGAAATATGCAATTCAATTTATAACCATGGGATCCCTAAATGGTGGTGGGTGCGACGATGAAGGGTACAACAACTATTTTGTTGTCCACCTATGAATGTATTTGGTAATTTTGAAAGCGTCATTCTCTAATGGCAAATAAGAAATACAAAAAATAGTCATATTTCACTCACACATATAGTATCTCTTGCTATATGCTTTCTATATAAATTTTAATGAGAAGGGCATACGTGTTTAGCGTGAATCCATTAGTGAATTTTTAGCATGAATTTCCCCGTGATTGAACAAATTTGCCTTGACGATTTTGGATCTTTTTAAATTCCAAGGAATTAAACCCCTCTTTATATTTCTCAATTCCCCTCATCCTTAAGATATTCCTCTTTTCATCTCTATATTTCTCAATTCCCTTTATCCTTACAATATTCCTGTTTTCATTTTTCCATTTGCGATTAGGCTAATTTTTCTTCGTGGTTCGATGATGCGGTTTGGAATGATACGGACACTCACAATTAGGGATGAACAAAAAATCTAAAACCAAATAGATAAATTCGGTTCGGTTTTTTCTTTATTCGATTCGAGTTTAGTTTTTGGTTTTACAAAAATTCGATTTTCGATTCGGTTTTGATTTTGGTACCGCTCTGGATTCCCCAAATTCGCAAACTTCCCCTTCCTGAAAATTGTTGAAGATATGCATGTATGCATACAGGGTAGTGTATCTATCGAAGCTTATTTCCATATTTAATTAGGGCCGTTAGATCCTAGAATAGATTGGATGGCTCAGATTGATTTCTACTTTTTATAGAGGCGTATTTACATTTCTTTACCCCTTGTATATAAATAAGAACCTTTTCTTCTTCCAATAATAATAACATAAAACTTTCTCTCTGTTCTTACTGCAATTATGTTACTTAAACTATAATGCACACTACACACAGTGGCAGACGCAGGGGGTGCTAGGGTGGGGCCAGGGATGGCAATCGGGTCGGGCGGGCATGGATAGTGCCAAACTATTTCCGCACCCACGAAATACACGCCCGCCCGCCACCCGCCCGTGACCCGCCGCGGGTACGAGAATCCCACCACACCCGCGACCCGCGGGTACCCGTGGATTGGCGGATACCCGCGAACCCGCCACCCGTCACCCGCGAACTATCCGCGAACCCGCGAAATGTGGTACCCGCGACCCACAAAATAGGAAATTTTAGAAAATACGAAAAATTCACAATAAATCGACAAATCTTCAAAATTAAAATACACAAAACATCATCTTCAAATCCACATACAATTCATATCCAACAATTCATACGGGTAGGGTAACGGGTATACGAGTATTTTCGCGGGTAATTCGCGGGTATTTTCGTGGGTATATTTCGCGGGTACACGGGTTTCGCGGGTACGGATAGTGCCAAACCATTTCCGTACCCGCAAACTAAACGGGTAGCACTTTTAAACCACGAACGTACCCGCGGGTACGAAATGGCCACCAAACCCGCGAATAATCGGGCGGATACCTGCGGGTTTCGGGTATCCGCGGGCGGATTGCCATCCCTAGGGTGGGCTGAAGCACCCCCTCCAATTTTATTTTTTTAAGTTTTTCGATGATAAATTTTCGACGTAGCACCCTTCGCCGTGGTACGAATAGCTCTCCTACCATCTCGATCACTCAAAAACTATGTTTAGAACGGCATGTAGAACCGTCAATCGCCTCGTCAAGTTCTAATTAAATAATTATTTTAAATTAACAAATGTTAATCAAAAGTTAATTATTCAATTAATCAAAATTAATTAAAATATACCATTCAATTAAATAAAGCTCACATTTTATTGTCATATTCAACCTTAACATAAATACTTAAAGCACAATAACTTAAATTGCGTATTTAACTTTAAAATGAATTTTGCCCAGCCCAATAACTATTGCATATTTATACTTGATTTGCTTTTCTTTTTCACATAGAGTTAAGATTCATTTATAGATTATTTTTTTTTAGATATTGTATAGTAAATTGTGGAGCACATATTTTATATACTTTCTTGTTTTGTTTAGTTTTTTTAATTAATAAGACAGTGATACTAATAAATACTTATTGGATTGGAGCACATATTTTATATCAATTTGAGTTGTTTTGCTATTTTTTTTTTCAACTACTATTTTTATAACTTATGAATCATTTCATTAATTTACATAATAAATTATGAATTATTTGATCATAATGTCTATTTTTGTTTATATAGAAATGAAGCGATTTTTTAAAAGAAAGCGTATGGGGGGAAAATATTTCCTCTTCTTCTAGAGAAGTCATCGTCGAGTCAATGACAAATCGACCCCCACAAGAAGTTGAATTAAATTTAAATGATGTAATTGGTGATCTTGGGCTACGAAAACCAATTGAAGAATTTAATATTTCTATTCGAGATCAAGCACGAAGGGCTTACTTCTCTATGGGGCCTTGCCAACCGATTGAGCACACGTATCCAAAAAAACCTTATGGTAATCAAGAGAGGAGTTTCCAAAGGACTTGGTATAAGAAATTTCCATGGTTTGAGTATAATGTGTCGAAAGATGCTGCATTTTATTTTTGGTGCTATCTTTTCAAGCACTCAACTAAAGAAGGTCGATTTGCAGATGATGTCTTTACCAAGACAGGATATGGCAATTGACAAAAGGCAATAGAGAAATTTATTCTTCACGTTGGTGCTTGTTCATAACTTATTTGTAAACTGTAGTACGTGGCGTTGTTGAGTC
>JAPKLX010000011.1:2320687-2364602 GCA_026898415.1 Leonotis leonurus
AGTTCAACATTCTCTTTCTTCATACTTTTAACATGTATGATTTCACGCTGATATTTGATCCTATCACAATGGATTTGCGATCGACCATTACGCTAACTGAAGATAAAACAATGTAATTATTGTCAGATAATTTGTGATGAAATTATGAAAGGACATGTATTTTGAAAAGTAACTACCCAAAAGTTTTGTGATGAAATTATGAATGGGTCGTGTGTTTTGATAAATAACTGACCAAAACTTTAAAAAAAATTGTAAGCAGCAGTTATTTTATCTATATATTTTTAATATATATATATAAAAATTTATCTTTATTTTATAAAAATGAGTATTTTTACCTATTACCCATTTATTTAATATTGATATGTGTAATTTGATTAGAGGTGACACTTAAAAATGAGAGTACAGATACAAAGTTAAATCTTGAAAAAGACATTGTTGAAAATCAGAAGTTTCAAATACAAAGAAAACCCAAAAATATCCAGTGCAGTACTCATTTCAAATTTATAGAATAAGCACTTCAACAATCTTTATTTAGACATCACTATAGTTCTCATTCTTTAACACACACCTGCATCACTTGAAAAAAACAGGGAGAGGAAAACTAGATTTTGAAATACAAATAAACCAAACAAGACCCATATTGGTGCAATACTAAAAATAAATTCCAAGTACTTTGAGTTTGAATAAGCACGCACTTCAACTCAAATACTCAATTCTTCACAAACCTGCAACATTAACTTCAAGAATTAGAAAAGAGACAAGCAATCAAACTGCAAAAAAATAATTAAATCTGGGTATAGAGATTATACATTTTGAGAAAATAAATAAAATAAAGGTGTGTACTATATATACAAGGATGTAGGTTTACAATTACTAAGTGCTATTATCCAAACAAACTTTATCTGTGTTTATAACTACAATCTGCTGCACAAACGAATCTATTTTTTTTATACTCCTAGATTACAAGTAACAATAAATATATCGATAATAATTAAGAATGTTTATTTTCATGCGACACCCGTTTTTGATACAACATCTCATGGTATTACTGACATTAACTAGAAAATGAGATTAGTAGCATGCTTGTAACAAATACTATAAACTATCAATTTCATCAACAGAAATCAACTGTAAATCTATCTTTTGCGAGATGAATGAAAATGGAGTATTAAGAATGATCTTATTGTAGAAATACTTGTAGAATTGAAACACCACATGCAAGGGCGAAGCAAAGTTGTCCTGGAAAAAAGAAGTTTCTTAAAATGAAATTACTAACCTTACAGCTGGGAATTACTATTGGTGATTATCAGCAAGCCATGAACGATGGACAACAATTTGACAAGTTGTAAAAGGAAGCTGTCCAATTCGCTCTGCCCAAGCCATAGTTGAATGACTGCAGTCCACTATTTCTACCTTTTTAAGGTATAAAGTATGCAGAGCAATGGGGAACTCTTGTAATTTGTAGCAGTGTTTAATGCTTATATTCTCTAGTCTCATGGGGATCGGTATGTCGAGTTTCCAGTTCACAAGATTGGTATCTTCTATTAACAGATATTTAAGTTTCTCGAAATCACCAGTGTCATGCATTTCCCACTTTGGTCCTTGAAATGCATAGCATTTCAATTTGAGCACTTCAAGATTCTTCAATCTCCCTATTGTGCTCATGAGTTTCCAAGGATATCCCAACCCACTCAAACTCAACTTTTTAAGGTTGGATGGAAATATAAACATAGGAATATGTTGAGAAACAACTTCAATTCTCATTTGAGGATTCACCACCACACATTTGAGTGATTCTAGCATGCGAAGATGGTAAGTATTTATCAAGTAGTGGAAGGACTTACCTCTGTTATCAGGTTTCAGCTCAATTCGAATGCCTAACCTTTTCAGATTAGGGATCCATTTGAGAATCTCCTTTCTACAACTTTGAGCATTGATGTCTAGAAGAGTTGAGAGCTTTAGTAAACCAGTGCCACCTCTATGATTAGGTAGGCATCCTCCTGTGACCTCAAGATGTTTCAATTCCTTCATATCCCAAATTTCCACTGGCAAGGGCCAAGAGCTCTTAGATGATTTGATGTTCATGTATCGTCTCACAATCAAGTATTGCAACTTCAGAAGATCGGATATTGAAGTAGGAAGTTTTCCATTACAAGTGAGGCCAAGATATCTAAGATGTAGTTTTCTAACAACTTCAACTGGAAACTCGTAGAAACGAACTGTAATAGCATACAACACCCTTAACCACTTCAAATCAAATATTAAGGGGACTGGGTATTGGTGAAATGGACCAACACATAACAAAGAGTGCGCATTTTTATTGAATGCCAACGAGTCTTGCACATATCTCATGCCCAACAAAACGTTACTCCGGATGCATAACCTGCGTTGGCTCTCCATGCCTTCTCTTGAACAATCATCATAACTGTCAACAGCATGGAAAACTTTATTCTTCATTGCTTGCTTATTAGATAGATGCCAAAACACTGAATGAAGGCGACATCTCTTGATTCGGGAATTGGAGACCGCGCGTTGGACAATAACAAGACTTCTATTAACAAGCTCAAACAAGTATTCTACAACAAAATCTTCGGACGAATTTGGTTCGAGAAATCCTTCAGCAAACCATAGATTAGTGAGGTTGGACCTGACAATATTATATTTTTCACAAAAAGCTCCTATGTAGAGGAAACATGTTTTGAGATGTTGTGGCAAGCTCAGGTAGCTCGGAAGTAGCGCTGCAGATATCTGATGATGTGCATTCTCGAAAATTGATTTTTCTTTACCTGAGGCCACATTCTCCCAATACTCTTGGGATATCTCGGCTTTGAGTAACTCGTCTGCAACTGTGAGGATTAGGAGAGGAAGACCATCACACTTTTCAGCAATCTTACGCCCAGCATTCTCTAGTTTAGGAGGACATGATATGCCACCAAACACCTTATGACGAAAAAGACACCAACTTTTCTCTTTGTCTAGTAACTCGATTTCAAAAGCACGATCATCTTGTCCATATTTGGCAACTTTTATTAGCCTAGTTGTCACCAAGACTGCACCCCTTATGACTGGTAATAGATTTTTCAAGTGAAACAATGGCTCTTTGCTACATAAATCATCCAACACTATGAGAAATCTCTTACATGATACTTGTACATACAAATCCATCACCAATTTCGCCTGATCTTCCAAATCAGATCCGTGAAAGTGGGGATATATTTGAGATAGAATGTCTATCAAGATTTCTTCTGCTTTATATTTTGGGCCTAAAGTGATCCACACAAGATAGTCAAAATGGTTCAAAACTGATTCATCTTTGAAAATACTTCTAACAAAGGTAGTTTTACCAATGCCGGCCATCCCCACATAAGATATTATTTGCAGTTTTGGAAAAAACCTTTCTGGGTGTATCATCTTCTTGACAGTTTGAATATCAACATATAAGTCAAGCCATGGGGTGATATTTTGCACGATTTCTTTGTCATAATCTTGATATATCTCTCTTACGATCTTATCTACCTACAAAAACGTTGACCCCTATAATCAACAAAACAATTGTGTAACACATGAGATTGATTTGGTGGGGATGCTTCATTAAGGGTTCGCTAGCTTTGGTTGATTAAATGGATTAGATTAATAGGATTATTACTCTTTATATTTCATCACTTCCATTTAAAATCCCTCATTTTTAATCACAGCTGCATTTTACCACTTCATATGTCCTCTTTTCTACTCAAATTCATGTGACTATTTAATCACACATTTGAGTATAAAGGAGGGCATATGATGGTGATTTGTTAAAGGGGATTAAAAAGGAGAGATTTTTAATGAGAAATGTGAATTTAAAGAGTAATAATCATATCCATTTAATCAAGCAAACCAAGCTACTCCTAAATATACTATAGATCAAGGAAATAATATACCTAGATTTAAATGTGACAATAGCATATGCGGTGTATCTAAACACATGATGATGAACTCATACTCATTCTCATATTTGTGAATGAGTGTGATGTGACTACATACAGATACACTAAAAAGGGTATATATGTGCGGTGAATTAGGTAGATGGATACATACCTCTGATATTTCATCAGCAACCATGAAAATGGGATTTTCTTTGTCATCTGCTATTTTGTTCCATTGGTCGACCGTTTTGTCGGAATTTAATAGGAAGAGAAGAGTTTTGGCAGCTGAAACTGCGAGACATCGGCAGTTGTGGATAATCTTGTTTGCAGCGACCTCGAATTCTGCAGAGATGGGCTCTTCACTGAAACACTGTCTATGTATCATTGCCATCATGGTTTCAGCAAAGAAGGTGGCTGGATATCCGAATCTATAAGTAGCGTCGAGCAATTGAGTCACTTGCTTTGAGCTGGTAGTGATGAAGACTATGCTTCCGTTGTTTTGATCTGGTAAGCATCTTCGCAAGCAGTTCACCACCTCCACTTCCCTCACATCATCCAACACAATCATATATGTCCGATGCTCTAATAATTTCGAAATGGTCAGAAATTCATCATCGTCGTTGGGTGTAACTTGATTGTCTAGTTGATCAATTATACGAATCAAAAGCTCCTTCAATCCATATTTGGTGCTTACTGTCACCCACGCCGAGCAGTCGAAATTTTGGCGTAGTTCGTCGAAGACGGCCAAGGCCGTGACTGTTCTACAGGAGCCGTTTTCCCCCGCAAATGCGAGAAACCACAACTCGTGAGGCCTCATTCTACGAAGCAGATGGCCTCGTAGGGAGGTGAATTCATCGTCGCGTCCAACCATCTCCACACCAAAATCAGTAGCTGCATCATCACGATCATCGTCCTCGTCCTCGTCCTCGTCTTCATCTTCTTCTCTGGATAATTCTTCCATATAATCCTTCTCCATCTTCTTCACAGTCTCGGTGAAGGAAGTAACCTCTTGCCTTACTTGCTCATCTCGTGAACTGAACTCGTGGAGTTCAACCACATCTTCTAATCGATTGGCACAATCTCTTATTTGCCCCTCCAAAACGCCTAGCCTCTCGTGGCTCCTCCTGCTCCTGCTGCAATCATTCAATCCCTCCAGAACTTGCTGCAAGCTTGTAGACTCATCATATGCAGATTCTAAGATTTGCCGAGTGGAGGAAAGTAGGGAAACACGAGGGGAATCTAAAAGGGCTTTTATGGTTTGCTTAAGAGAAATCACACAAGAATAAGCAGCCATCCCTAATTTTGGGGTATTGAATGATTTGAGGATGCATATATTATGAGTCAGTACTGTATGGGCGGGATTGGAATCTCAGTGTCTTGGAAAATGAACATCTGCACGTCACTTGCCCAGAAATTCAATTATTAATATACAATATAGCACCCATACCAACCATACCAATACCATACTGTAAATATGAATAATCATAATAATAATAATAAAATGTTATTCCTTATCCTCTCTCATAGAGGTCGCTACTTTCAAAGAGAAGGAGTCGGCCAGCAAACATAATAATTACGAGTATTAAATTTAGAGTAATATAATTTAGCTATTAAAAAATTGGTCAACTAAGACATCCTTGGTTTATGCGCTTAAGTATTGTCTATATGAAAGCAATTAAGATAATAGATGAGTTTAATATGTCTGATTTATTTATACATTGCATCTCTCTCTTTTCTCTCTCTTAAGGGATAGTTGGGAATTGTTGAATAGCCAACTCTTTATCTTTTCTCTTTCTTAAGGGATAGTTGAGAATTTAGTTGCTAGTTGTAAACATATTCTATTGTCTATTATTTATTTTACGAGAGAGAAGCAAGATCGGGAATAATTGATAATCACTACAATCACATGCTACCACGAACCTCTCAAGTAAATTCTTTCATGTTGGTAAATCTTAAATGGAGTTCCACTTTTAAAGGCGAAAAATTATAAGTACATCTTCTCTTCAACAAAGTAAAAAAAAAAAAATAAAGATATAATTTTCTAGAACATGGTTTATCTCAATTACGTTGAGAAAAGAGTAACCAGCATGATCTCAGATTCTAAAGTCGAGAGTAGCATTCCTCACATTTTTCATTCCATCAAAAAACCGAAGTGAAAAAGGTCTGATTCAGAAGCAGAATCTTAACTTATTTCTGTAGACCAAAACCATGCACGACCATACTTTCATCTCAAAACAACTCATCTCATCTAAACAGTAAAGAGTAATCACCATCTCAAAGAGGCATGATTTTATGATTATAACTTCTTAGAATCAAGTAAACAAGCAGACAACACATTTACGGCTAAACAGTTCCACAATCCATCACACAATAGCTGCTACAGATCAGTTATACCAAGTTTGCAACATCCAAGCAGCTTAGTACTCCTCCCATGCTCACCTCCCCATGTGCTTCGCCAACTCAACCTAAATAGATAACAGGCAAATGGTTTTCAGTTTATTAAAAATGCATCTTGTGTAAGCAAAGAAGGCCAAAAACAACTTAAACGGCAAATAGCGCTAGAATAACAATAAACAAATTATAAAGTTTAAAAACGGAAGACAAAATCCTAAGAGGGGGCTGGGAGAAACCAGCAACACTGAATGTTTAACATTCCAGAATGAAGATTTGCTAGTTTTTAAAATAAAGAGCAAAGTAGTATTACCTCAAACTCATTCTTTAGATGATCAAGTTCCTTGTCCAGATCATTGATAGCCTGATTATATGCCTGCATTGGCGAGGATTGACTTGTAGTTTGGATCTGGATAGTAAGTATAGAGAATATCAAACACCAGAAAAAACAAAACCGACCAGACTCATCAAGTAACCACCCTGCAAGCCGAAGACAAACATCTTGGAATTGTTAAATGCACATTCAATTGGTAGCGAAATTCGGCAATAAATATTTTAGTGCCAGAACACAATTTCTGATTGCAAAGATATTCCTTTTAAGTGCTAAGCACGTAACACTAATAACTAACAAAGAACCAACCTTGTTTTGCTAAAAGAAGGTCATAGCTATTCCTTTTTAAGGTTCTAAATAGCCAAAATTCACGTGGAAACACTAAACACCAACATATTGTTCTGCCAACTGAAATGCAGTGGTAATCTTGTATGCTCTGATGCAAAGGTCAAAATGTGAAATATGCACGGTGTTACCAGCTCCATGTGCCAGATGAAATCAATATCAGATCCTTGATTCTAACATATTCCAACTCTACATGCTTTTTTTCTGTTTGAACTTGAACTGTCTTGTTGTGCTAACCATGCTAACGCCTAAATAGTATTTGTAATTGAACTGTCAAGGAAAGAGAAAAACCAACCAAAACTACAACATAATACTCATTGCTTACAGTAATCTTGAATCATCAGCAAAACAAACTCCTCAGCCCATCCTACCATACTCTAATATCTACATTGCCACACCTTTAAATCATGCCCAAGGTGTAACACCTCAAGATGAGAAAGTTCATATTTGCATCTAAAAATGGGCTCCACTGAACGCACACCACAATTAAACATATCCACAAAAAAAAAAAACCGTAGATATTGCAACAGAGAGAGCATTTACAAACCCTTATAAGTATTTTGTACTGAAGCGGATGAGGCAGCTTGTAGCCAGCAAACAAAACATTATCATCTCTATGCAATTGCCTGTTTTAGGGGGGGGGGGGTGGGTGTTCTCAAGCATAAATTAGTTACCAAATTTCAAACAAAAAAAATAAAGAAAAATCGATTACATGCGGACAATGTTGCCAATTGTGTGGTCCTCACGCTCGACGGTGAAGGTCGCTGCATTAATGATCTTCGTATCCCTCTCGTACGAAACCCTAAATCATCAATCGTTTTTTTTTCAGAGCCAAAAGAGAATTGAAGAAGGCAGAAGGAGTAAACACAATCATTGGGGGAGAGGGTACTTGGAAACACCCTCGGGAACGACGAATCGCTCATAACGGTCAGGTGCATTCATCTTTATCCCTTCTTGTCACTGCCGCTGTTCTCCTCTTCAGCTCAAGGTCGCTGTGAAAACACACAAGAGGAGGTCATAACCGTACAATATGAAAATCTTTTAATATATAAAAAGAAGGTTTATAACTAACTTTATTTAGCGCCAATTTTTTCTCTAATTTTTGGGGTTAGTTATTTTTAAATAAACGTGGAATCATAATTTATCTTCATAAACGTGGATTCATGACTAATGCATTTATTTTTTAAATTTTTTTTAAGTTAAATAATTATTTATTTTATCTCTCCTATAACCTTTCTCTCTCTAAAATTATATTATTTCGTTCGCCAAAATATTTACAATATGTATCTTAAATTAAAGCTCTCGACAAGAGCTTTAATTTGATATATAATATAAAAACAATAAATTTATTATTTAAAAATTATGGTATAATTATTGAATTGGAAAAAGAATTTATATATATATATATAAATATATATATATATGAAAAGATTTAAATGTGTCTCATATCACGTATTTTCTATCTTTTTTTTCATTTTTTTCCTATTAATACATATATATATATATATTTAAACAGTTAACAATTTTATTTTTGTATGTTATTATTTATATGATTATAATTAACATGTCAATATATTTACATATTTATGTATATATATATATATAAGATTAATTATATGTAGACTATTAATTAATTAACAGTAAATCAAATAAATTTATGTATATTTTTTATTTATATGATTATACTTTAATCCATAATAGATTTTTTATATTTTATTTTAACAATCGTGTTCCATTAAAATTGTGAAAAATACTACTCGCTTCGTCCCACTATTCTTGGCTCTTTTTTCTAATTGTGAACAAGGTGACCAATAATATTGGGACAGAGTGTGCATTCTTTACCTTGAATTTTTACGAAGCTTATGTGGAAGAGGATTTTATTAATTTAACAATTCAATTGTAATTTTGCGGATACTATTTAATTATTATATGATTTAAATTAAAATTATTTTGAATATTTTTAACTCTTAACCTGCGAGTCTTACCGTGCATCGCACGGGTGCATAAACTAGTTAAGAAGGTGAAAATACAAGAAAAAAAAATGACGAATGCTATATGAATTAATCATACAAATCATTCCAAAAAAATATATATTTACTATACTATTCTTTATTTATTTTTACATATTACTAGTAACTTAATTGTTTGAAGTTCAACTAGTGTTTTCGTGCGTGATAATTTTATTAATAATTTATTATATAAATTTTTTATAATAAAAGTATGTAATATGTCATGATTAAAATTGTGAGAATTTTTTGGTTAAAACATGACGTAGTGGCATATTTAATGTGACAAATATTTATTGTAATTTGTAATTTATTTGTAGGTTTCATATATTATATTATTTTGTTTTTTAAAAGTATGTAAAAGCGTGATTGCCATTAATTCGAATATAATTTATATTTTAGATTATTTAGATTAGGGGTGAGCAACTGTTCGGTTAAAAATCGAACCGAAACTTTAAAATCAAATGAGCCGAATTGTTTAATAATTAAAATCAATCCGACCAAATTATTTACGAAACTAAACCGAAATATAAAATTCGGTTTCAATTCGGTTTTCGGTTATCCAAACAATTTAATTAAATATTTTTTTAATGATAAATTTATTGTAATTTGCACTCAAAAATTTATGTTCAAATTATTTCAATTAAAAATTTGTTCAATCTTGTATATGATCGCTTACAACATGGAATAATCATTGAGAAAATTAATTTATTCAAACATTTTCAATTTTAAGTTTACTCTTTCATATTTTATATTATTTGTTACTTTCTTTTTGATAATATGTTTTAATTTCATGATAATTATTTAGAATTTTGAACTTGTGATTATCATATAAATGAGATTTTGCAACAAATTCTATTTAAGTTAAATACTTTATTTCTTTATTTTATTTTATAAAATTCGGTCGGTTCAGTTATCAACAAAACCGTTTTACTAAAAATCAATCCGAACCGTAAAAATTTCGGTTCTAAGAAATTAAAACCAAACCAAATCCAAATATTTTAAAATTGATCCAAACCGACCAAACATCAACGGTTCGGTTTGGATCGATTTTTGCTCACCCCTACTTTCGATAGTCATTGTTCTTTTTATTAAATATAAAATATGCATGTTAGTATATGAATACTAAAATTGTGATATTTGAAATTTCAGTTGAGTCTCGCTATTATATACTTAAAAATAGTGTAATCGTAAATATATAAATGCATCTAAGTAAAGTGTGACTATTGAAAATTTTGGGAAAGAAAAATTCTGATTCATAAATACTCTTTCCGTCCACTAAATTACCAAATTGGTTTACAATTTGACTGGATACGTATTTAATAATATGTTTTGACTTTAGTAGGGATGTGTAGTTAATGAAGTTTGAATCATTTTAAATATTGTTTTAGATTAAATTGTGTGTAGTGAGTGGTGAGTTCACTTGTTATAAAAATTTCAATAACCATTTTGGTTGGACGTTCTAAAATTGCAAAATGTAATCATTTTGACGGACGGAAGGAATATAATTATATATATATATTAGTATAATATCTACTATTATATGCAATGCACATGGTAAACGTTTATTTTATTAATATTTTGAGAATAATATTATCAAATGGGTTTATTATAAATTATATTTTTATCCGTATATGTCATAAACAATTTCAACAGTATCTATTACTATATTAAAACAAACGAAAATAGCAGTTATCTATTACTACTAAGCAGTTGTTTTTACAATTATTTTAAAATTATAATAATTTTCATTCTTACGTTTCATTATTAAAAAGATTAAAAAAATTAAATACTAATAAATCAATCATTAAACATATATATATGAGCCCATTATCAAAATAATCGACACTACAAATATATAGTAATATGCACTTCACAAATAAGCTCAACGGCAAAAATCTATTGTAACAGTTATTTTAAAATTATAAAAGTGAATCCTTCTTTGGGCACGTTATATTATAAATAATATTAAAATATTTAAATACTCATAAATTAATCACTACCCCACATATATGAGTACACTATCAAAATAACTGCACCACATCACAATTATATAGTAGTACTTGACAACTAAATTCAACGCCAAATACTCACTTCAATTATATTTATTGCCTAAATATTAATATTTTTTATTTTAAATTAGAATTATGTTTAATTTTCGTGTGCATGAATGACGAGTATTAAAAATTGATAGTGTGCATGTCACGGGGCACAAAACTAGTTCTTCTTAGTAACATAATAAAATTACTAATTACACAAAGGCTTAGAAATTTATTTGTTCATATTATAATAATTTGTAAAACAATGAATATGTAGAATATATTTATTAACATTGTTGCTTATCTCCTCGTTCACTCTTTTTTTTCTCCATAATCAACAAAATTTTTAAAGTTCATACACTATCACACCTTACGAAAAAAATAAAAATAAACATTTGAATATACCATAGTTACAAATAATAACTAATAAATGGAATTCAAGTTTAATTAATAGTAGAACGTTCATAGTGAGGAAGATTCTTCTAAATAAAATTAATTGAGTCAATAATAAGTTGACGTGAGAAATAATGAGTATAATTATAGTCATGACTTCAATTCTAAACCTTATTAATATATTTGTTAAATGAGACAAAGCACAGATAGAGAATACTGTAGATGAGCTCTTTTATGTTCATCTTTCAAGTCCGGCTTTATGGAATTTATGGAGTGTTGAATAACATCACTTTGCAAACCTAATCGGCATTTCGGACCTCTTCACGATAGATTCCCTTGGACAGTTTGACAACGTAGCTTAAAAGCCAATAATAATAGCCTTTTGGTTTAAAGAATGCCGATGCAACTTACCAGCGAGCACAACATCTTCAAAGAACTTCTTCATCTCGAAAGAGAAAGACAAGCGTCGGCCAAGCGAGAAGCGAACCTCTATAAGATTTGCTTGGAGTTGTTCACTTTCACTTTCAACCAAGCAAATCTTATACATAAATCTTTAATTTATAAAAATTAAAAATGTCTTTCAATGTTTTTGTAGTTTTTTAAACTGCCTTCCTTTATTATCTTTATTTATTGGATTCCTATTCTTAAAAAGAAAAACAATAAATCATACTTTAGGTCTAGGCTTTGAATTCACTCAGACCCAAATCCCAAGTATCCCATAGCTGGGCCAATATATGACTGCATGGCAAGACATGTCAAATTTAATTTTTGTGCATAAAAGTTCATGAATAAAATTTCATTTCTGGTGGCTTTCTTTGTTAGTTTATAATATCTAATTATATATTCATATCATTAAATTTACCACACACATGTTCTACTAAGTTACTAGTGTGCTGGTTTTATACTATAAATACTGGATCTGTACAAATATTTGAAATGTAATATTGGAATTGAATATAGGAACTGGAAAGGAGTATACAAATATTTGTTTCACAACTTTTTATAGATGTCTTGTTAATATTGTTGAGATCTTGCAAGATAGTAGTAATTAGAAAATGTAATTATATGTGTTTAGCACATGAATATTAAACTGGAAAATTTTATACAGTACTATATCTTTTAGAAAGTGAAAGAGAACAATTTTGGGGACAATTGCTGATAAAAGCAAGTTATATAAATGGATGATGAAAAGTGTGGAAAAAGTTTCCCATCTTTAACTTTTTTATGAATTAATGAGTTGGCTTGGAAATAAGGTGTGCAAAGTAGCCTCTTTTTTAGCTTTTGAAAGTGAAAGGCATAACAAACATTATGGCTAATGTCCCTCAAAAATTCAAAATAAGACTTTTCTTTTCATTTTGAACACACACAGTATGTGCAGTTCTACTTTTTCTTTAGACAAAGAACATGTAGAGTCATTACTTTTTTCTATTAGGTGTTATGTAATCATTATTGGAACTATATATATAATTAGTAAATTTATGTGGTGGGTACAATAAATCATATCAACTAATTACGTGTAAGTGTAGCAGACTCAACCTATTCGCATTATTAGGTGGATTCTTTAATATGTATTTAGACAAAGTTCATTTGTTTTTTCACCTAAATATTATTGCATGTATGATGTATGAGTAAAAAAAAAAAACAATTTTATTCGTTCCGCTATTGTTAGCTTAATTTTTTTAGCATCTAAATTAAAGAATGATTATTTTTTGTTGTTTATAAAAAATAAGTTTTAATAAATAATTCAAAAAGAAAAATAAATCAATATTAGGGGATGAAGCATTTTAACAAAGGCTTTTTCATCGTAGCCTTTTCCTAATTCATATCAAACCATTATAGTCTTTTGCCTCCTTTTCCTTTTTCAAGATTTATTATGCATAAAATTATCATTCATAGCTTCATGTGGATTCCAAAACTTTAACATAACTTCTACAACTACAAAATTTTAATTAAATATGTTAACCAATAAGAGGAAAAAGATCGCTTATGTTAGTATTATCATAGCATTTGTAAAGGTGTACAATAAAATAAATTAATTAGGTATTATTGTTTTTATCACGTCGATAACCGAAAGCTCTTTTATTTTTATTTGTAGTTGATTATTTGAACTAAAAAAATATACTCTCTCCGTCCATTATTTTTGATCTCATTTGATCAAATATGTGAATGTTTTATTTACTATTGAATCAAGAATAGTAAAATAGAGGAGTATAACTTTATTTCAAAACTAATGAGCCATATAATTCAAATTGTTATCACAAAATCATAATTAATTAAATTGGTTCTTGTGAAGTTCGACTCATCTAAGTGTCCCTATTGTTGTATTTATATATGCCGTCGAAATAATGATATATCTATCTATCTATATATATAGTTAGTTAGTTAGTTTAGTTCGCATGACAATATATGGTAAATGAGAATGAATTTAGGTCATCAATTTATCTATAATTATTGTTGATATCTATTAAATTAAATTTAAATATTTTTCATTATTTTAATAATTATAAATTAATTCTTAAATGAATTAATTTATGGATAAAATCACAATCATTAATTTATTAAAATAGATGATTGATATATTTTCTCATTTTTCTCTTAATTAAGAATTTCTTTTATATGATTAGAATAAATATGCAAAATGTTATTACTAGGAAGGATTATTTATATATGTGGAGGACCTCAAAGTTCCCAAATCTCAACTAGCAAAAGTAGTGTTACAGCTAGCTTCATTTATAATCAATCTACCCATTGCCCCTCTTTGAAGACAAAATTATAGCATAAGATTAATGTCTTCATTAATAACGATGGCAACAGCCCATGCAAGTTTCTCTATCATAAAAAAATATCATCAGATTAATTAATTCCAATTGATTTAAACCATTTTCGATTTGAATTGAAACTTTGAGGTTTCTGTTTAATCCGTTTTTTGTCTCGTTTCTCTCGCATTTTAGATTCATAATGTTGATTATTGTTGTTCGGATTGATGCTTTGGTCTTCTATATGATGCATTGTAGGTTATGATCGACAAAAACGGAGTAGCAAGACTCGAAAAGAGAAACGAGACGAAAATGCGTGAAAAAGAAGGAGTGAAGATATTTCATAGGGGTAGTGATCACTACCCCCTAGTGATCACTAGGTCTCTTAAGAAGAACAAGGGGGTAGCGGTCACTACCCTCTAGCGCTCACTACCCCCATGGACTTTCTCAAAACAGAGGGGCTAGCGGTCGCTACCCCCTAGCGACTGCTGGCCCTGCGCACTATCCAAGTCAGAACTTGAGGCTAGCGAGCGCTAGCCCCCCCAGCGCCCGCTAGTCCTTGCGAAGAAGAGGAGACAGAACAGTGAGGTAGCGAGCGCTACCCCCCAGCGCTCGCTACCCCACTGCAGCGGTGCTTCACCCAGCGAGCCAAGGTAGCGCTCGCTGGCCCCTAGCGAGCGCTACCCTGACGCGTGCCTTCCCTCTATTTAAACGCCCACGCGTGATTTTTCTCAGATCTTCCTTCACATTTTTACTTCTAGTTTAGGGTTTAGACCACGAGAGAAAACACCTTTTAGTCTAGATTTTATTTCCTGTTCGTTCTTCAATTTAGTTGTGGATTCGTTCGTGATTCAAACCCGATGATTATTAATGCAATATTTTTCCTTTTCATCAGTGAGTCCTTTTATTGCTTTCTTTCTTGCTTTATGATTTATTTCATTTCTGCTTCGTTATTGTTTAAATCTCAACTTAGTAATATCAATCTTTCAATCATATTAATTAATCAAATTAAGGAATGTTTAAATTCAGTTTCTTTAATTCTGCGTTCTTAGATTTAGGATTTAATTGCTTTATTAATTTTCGTCTAGATAGATTCATTAGATTAGAAATCCAAAACCCTTTCTTTTTAATTGCTTTCTGTTCTGCAACATAGATAAAGTCCTGTTTAGCCTTCCTTGAGAATACGACTTAGGGTTAACTTATTAATATACATCGAACTCGTTCTCTTGCGAGCTATTTAATAATAAATTGGAAGTATATTGGCTGGAAAAATTCCTCGTGCCCGATACTGAGTCCCTTTATCGGACAGTGGGTCTGGTCTAAACAACGCCACGTACTACAATTTAAAAATAAGTAGGAACAAATTTTGGCGCCGTTGCCGGGGAAGACTTTAGGCATTTATTTGTGTTGCATTTTATTTTATTTTATTTTGTTTTATTCCTTTGCTCCCGCAAGGTGCGTTTGATCTTCTTTTGGTTTGTGTATGCTAGGTCGCCGAAGCTTGAGACAAGAGTTGGTACCCTACGTCGACAACATCAATAGAAGAGAAGCCGTACTTGAGGAGCAATCTAAGGACGTTTTCAACCTCGCCACGTTATTCGAAGAACAATTAGTGATAATGGCCGAGGAAGACGAAGCCCCTAGAAAACTCAGAGACTTTGCCAGGCCGACATATGGCATAACTGCATCCGCTATCGTACTTTCTGCTGCGGGGAGAAATTATGAGCTGAAGCACAATCACATCAACCTACTTCCCTCATTCTATGGGTTGCCGAATGAAGATGCACTCCTTTTCATCAGGGAGTTCTGCACGGCTGTTCAATCCATTCCACTCCAGACCATCACCGAGGACGAACTGCTAAGGAAGTGCTTCCCCTATTCACTCAAGGATAGGGCAAAGTCGTGGTATCTCTCCCTTCCAACAAGATCATTACCTAATTGGAAGGCGGTGAGTACCACGTTTCTACTTAAGTATTATCCAAATTACAAGACGCAGCAAATCCGACTCCAAATCATGTAGTTTGCTCAGGAGCCTGAGGAGCCTTTTCACGAGGCCCTTGATAGATTCAGAGAACTCCAGCAGCAGTGCCCTTACCATCAGATTGTACCGGAACTCCTCTGGCAGATCTTCTATAATGGATTGCAGCACACCTATCAGTTCATGGTAGATACAGTGGCTGGAGGTAACATAGCTGAGAAGACTGCAGATGAGGCAATTGAGATTTTCGAGACGCTAGCCACTAATTCGCAGCAGAAAATCTCACGATCCAAGAGAGTGGAAGTCCGAGAGATCGAAGTCAGCCCAGACCTCAAGAAGCAGATGGCCGATATGATGCGGGAATTGCAGGAGTTGAAGATGAGCAAGGCCTCCGCAGTAACCAAGCATGAGCTAGCATCTGAGCCGTGCCCGATATGTGGTGATCTCACCCATGACGAGAATCACTGCACCAGAATGGCGGAGATGACCTACGAAGGAGAGGCAGAAGTCTATGCTGCACAAGGCTTCCCGCCACGCCCGCATTTCGAGCAGCATCCACAGCAGACTTCGGGATGGAGAGCTCAGAATAACTCTACGTGGAAGGGGACAAATCAAGGCCGAGGCTCAAATTTTCCTACCCGACAGGCACCTCCACAGCAGTACTACCCACCTCAACATGGGTATTATCCGCCACAGCAGCCATATTACCCACCTCAGTCAGGTATTATCCACCTCCTCCGCCTTATCAGCAACCGCCACCACCTTATCAGCAGCCGGAACCTCAGTTCCAGCCACAGTTTCCATCTGCACCGCGACCGGCTCAGCCTAAATTATCTCTTGAGGACAGTCTTGCAGCCTTCATGCAAGAGAGCAAACTGGCTCGGGAGGCTCAAGAAGCTACTATCAAACGCCTCGAGAGTCAAGTCGGGCAGATCTCTGGAGCTATGAATCAAGTGCAGCAGCAGCTACAAACAGGAAGGATACCGGGACAAGGACATACGCCACACCAAGTGCAAGCCATTATTGTTCTACGCAGTGGCAATCACATAGATAACAAAGTGGAACTCCCGGAAGCTAAGGAAGACAAAGTGGAGGAGGAGAAAGAGACAGAAAAGAAGAAGGAATCGGAGCAGCCAGCTATTCAGTTGTACAAGGCGGCCAACCCATACAAGACATCAATTCCCTTCCCGAGCAGACTGAGGAATGAGAAGTTGGAACAACAATTCAATGATTTCTACAAAATGCTTTCTCAAGTGCGTGTGAATCTGCCCCTACTGAAGGTCATTCGAAATGTTCCTTTCTATCTCAAGTTCTTCAAGGAGCTTGCCTCCAAGAAGAGGAGATTTGCAGACGACGAGTCTGTCATGGTGTCCGAGGTAGCCAGCTCTATCATGCAGCAGCCTCTTCCTCAGAAACTGCGAGATCCAGGTAACTTCGTTATCACTCTAGCTCTTGGGAATGGTAAGATTGTTACATGTATGCTAGATTTAGGTGCTGGTATTAATCTTATGCCTTACTCAATTTTTAAGGAATTAAAGTTAGGTGAATTGAAACCTACACACATGAGTTTACAATTAGCTGATCGTTCTGTTAGATATCCTAGAGGAATTATTGAGAACATTCTTGTTAGCGTAGGTGGTTTGATTGTGTATATGGATTTTGTTGTCCTTGAGATAGGTGATGTGCATGAAAATGGGCGTGATCACACGTTATTGCTAGGTAGACCTTTTATAGCAACTACTAACACTTTGATTGATGTTAAGAATGACAATATTAAGATGTCAGTGTTAGGAGAGTCAGTTTCATTTTCTGTGCATAAGCAAAAGGCTATGACCTCTGTTAGTTCCATTGAGGATTGTTCGTTCATTGATTCTATTGATACTTTTGTCGAGGTCTCTGTTGTGCAGGATCCCACTTTGGAAGAGAGCTTCAGATCAGAAGCCGAGGTCGGAGCAATCACTAGCCCTCGGCTGATCCTTAGTAGTCGCTACCCGCTGCGAAACCATAATTATTTTTCTTTTATCCCACGCCTGTCTTTCTCCCTTCCTCCACACAGATCTTATCCCAAAAATCGTCCTTCCCTTTTCTTCCCTCTCCCACGACGCACACCCCTTCCAAACCTCCATCAAAATTTCTCAATCAGTCCACTTTTCCTTCCTTAATTTTGTCATCCACCATCTCTCCCACCCAATTCCACTCATTTCCACCCACCAGAGACCCCTTCCACCACCGCCGGACGCTACCTGCTCGCTGTCACCACCGCTACTTTCCGGTGAAATTTCCAGCGCACTCCATTCGGCGTTTTTCACCCTCCGCGGCTCGTACTCCCTACCATGATTTGGGAGGGTACAACACCTCGATGACTGCAAGTCAGCGGAGGATAGAGCAACAGGTTGTCGAGAACAACCACCGGATTGCCGAGCGAAAGGCTCAGTGGTTGAGTTTGGCTCTTTTTGATCCTCCTCCACCACCAAATCAGCAGTGACTTCTCACTGCTGTTTAGTTAGTTTTCCTTTCTTTTCCTTTTTGTGTGTGTCCGGGTTGAATTACTTTTGATTATTTTGTTTTGTTTCTATTTTTGTTTGTTTTGTGTTTCTCTTGCAGGTTTTCATTCCTAGTTCTGCTTGCGCATCAACGCCGCCGCATCATCATCAATCGGGTAGTTCTTTTCCCTCTCTTATTCTTATTAAGCAATGAGGATATTGCTTCTTTTTCGTTGGAGGGGGGTGTGCATAATCTTTAGTATGCAGCGTATATTTTTATAGTTGTGGTAGTTGTGGATACTTGCTTGTCCAATTGCATATTGGAGCTTGATATGATTAGTGATCGATTTTGATAAGAACTTGTTGATTATGTTTGATGACATGAATTGCCGTTGTGAGTCGATGATCGGGTGATAAGTGTTACATTTTGATCATAACTTCGTGGGTTACTCTTTGTGTGATGAATTGATGTGATAGCTCGTAGCTTTGTGAATTTAGTTATGATTACTTGTTGGCTAGACTTGTTTATTAATTGTTGTGTTTGTAAGATTGACTTGGGAGGCTTCTGCTCCTCTGGAAACCATGAGCATAGGAAACCATACGAGAGCACTTTAGATAACCTCTAAATGTTCATATCTCGTGACTTTTGGCCATATAACCCACTCTTTCCAAAAATTTGGCTCGAATGGCCTTTAAAATCGTTATTGAATCGCTTGAACTGTTTGAATAGGTGATAAGAACTCTACCCCTCTTCCTTTAAGAAATCAAAAGAAATCTTGAATTCGATGAATGGGTATGGGAAACCACACTAGGATATTCGGTTTATGCCGAAGATCACACCTAGTGACCAATGTTCTATATATCACTAAAAATTCTATGCGGTTTGATTCTTTTAAAAATTGGTTTTAATAGTTATTAATCCAAAGTCTAGCCTATGAGTAATTAAAAAGCCAAATTTGCATATGTTATTGAGTTTGATCGGATTGAAATTGCACCCTTGAGGAAACACGTAGTGGTGATTGATGTATAGTTTTATGATCCTTTTTGAGTACTCATGAAGAATAGGAGTATTGTCGCGTGATTAAACTTGTTTCTTATTTTGAAATCCCTGTATTGTGTTGAGCTTAGACTTGCTTGAGGACAAGCAAGGTGTTGTGTGTGGGGAGGTTGTTTTATCCATTTTTGGTCTCGTTTCTCTCGCATTTTAGATTCATAATGTTGATTATTGTTGTTCGGATTGATGCTTTGGTCTTCTATATGATGCATTATAGGTTATGATCGATAAAAACGGAGTAGCAAGACTCGAAAAGAGAAACGAGATGAAAAGGCGTGAAAAAGAAGGAGTGAAGATATTTCATAGGGGTAGTGATCACTACCCCCTAGTGATCACTAGGTCTCTTAAGAAGAACAAGGGGGTAGCGGTCACTACCCTCTAGCGCTCACTACCCCCATGGACTTTCTCAAAACAGAGCGTGGGGGTAGCGAGCGCTACCCCCTAGCGCTCACTACCCCCTAGAAATCCAAGACGGACAGAACTAGGGGCTAGCGGTCGCTACCCCCTAGCGACCGCTGGCCCTGCGCACTATCCAAGTCAGAACTTGAGGCTAGCGAGCGCTAGCCCCCCCAGCGCCCGCTAGTCCTTGCGAAGAAGAGGAGACAGAACAGTGAGGTAGCGAGCGCTACCCCCCAGCGCTCGCTACCCCACTGCAGCGGTGCTTCACCCAGCGAGCCAAGGTAGCGCTCGCTGGCCCCTAGCGAGCGCTACCCTGACGCGTGCCTTCCCTCTATTTAAAAGCCCACGCGTGATTTTTCTCAGATCTTCCTTCACATTTTTACTTCTAGTTTAGGGTTTAGACCACGAGAGAAAACACCTTTTAGTCTAGATTTTATTTCCTGTTCGTTCTTCAATTCAGTTGTGGATTCGTTCGTGATTCAAACCCGGTGATTATTAATGCAATATTTTTCCTTTTCATCAGTGAGTCCTTTTATTGCTTTCTTTCTTGCTTTATGATTTATTTCCTTTCTGCTTCGTTATTGTTTAAATCTCAACTTAGTAATATCAATCTTTCAATCATATTAATTAATCAAATTAAGGAATGTTTAAATTCAGTTTCTTTAATTCTGCGTTCTTAGATTTATGATTTAATTATTTTATTAATTTTCGTCTAGATAGATTCATTAGATTAGAAATCCAAAACCCTTTCTTTTTAATTGCTTTCTGTTCTGCAACATAGATAAAGTCCTGTTTAGCCTTCCTTGAGAATACGACTTAGGGTTAACTTATTAATATACATCGAACTCGTTCTCTTGCGAGCTATTTAATAATAAATTGAAAGTATATTGGCTGGAAAAATTCCTCGTGCCCGATACTGAGTCCTTTTATCGGACAGTGGGTCTGGTCTAAACAACGCCACGTATTACAGTTTAAAAATAAGTAGGAACAATTTCTATTTTTATTTCAATTTATTTTTTGGTCGGATTATAGTTCTCACCTTATATAGTTGACTTGTTTCAATTATTGAATTCAAAAGGTTGATGTACATATATATATATATAAATTTTATGATAGTTTAATTAAATATTTTATTTATCAAAGTTAATATATAAAATAATCAAATATTGTAAAAGACAAAATATAATACTATTTAAATTATAGTCATTCCTATATTTCTTATACTAAAATATCTTTATAATTAAAAAATGTGTATGAATATAGCAGAAATCTTATTGAATCATACTATGAAATAGTGACGCTATGTCAATAATGACACTATATCTATAATTCTAGGCGGTAAGCGGTATGGTCTATACATTTTTTAAGAACTAAATTTTACTACTTTTATACTTTTATAATGTGCCATTTTTAGTGGAACGTTTAAATAAGAAAAATGTGTTAAATTTAGTGCAATATATGAAGTAGATATTTGTAACCCTAGATAATGGGTAAAGGTAGTGGTTTAAATAAAATATTTTTTCCACTTTATTTGTGAATATAGTTAATTGGCGAACCACGTAAATATATAATTGTAATTTAAATGCTATTATATTGATTACCATTATTTATCTTTTATAATATTATTAGATTATTTTGGACATACTTAAAATTAGTCTAATTTATGTTCGGTTCAGTTTCACAAAAAAAAAGTACATAAACAGTAACTAATAATATTATATTTTATGTGCAAATTAAAGATAAAAGGCAATATTGTTTACATAAAGAAGTTTATCATAATCCGATGGAATTAATGGTATGGTTAATTAGACGTTAACCACTCTCTATGGTTACTTTTTCCAATTAATTGGTTCACCTACACCAACTTACACTGCCACCTGCTCAATTACTATTATATATTTATATAATTCTAAGTTGCTAACTTTTTATTGACTTGATTTAATCATAATTGTGAATGCTTTTTTATAAACCAAATCATTTCTAATAGTAATTTGTTTCTTGTACGATGAGGTCAGCTCATAGAAGAAGCTTTTGCCACAAGGGTCTCCTGGCTGCAGCTTATTTCCAATTTATTGGTCATATATAATATAATTGCATTCTTGTTATTTTCTTTGGCACTTGACTAACATGCTAATGAGTAGAATAAAAAAAAATTGTTGAGTAATATATTATGTTGTCCAAAATATCATGTTATAGACCCACTCATCACTCTTACATGGTCATTAGTCATTACACACACAACCAACAAGTCATTCAAAGTCCAAGGCAGTCGGCACTTGTCTTTGTTTGGAGACTTAGTCAAATTAACAAGCAAACTTCTCTTTTTATAATTCTGTTTCTTGCGTTCCGATTCCTTTCTGCAAAATGGGAAAAACACTTTTGACTCTGACCTCTTCTCGTGTGTCCACATATATTTATCCATTCATCAACAATCAATCATATATTGATTAATGTGCTTGTAATTGGGTACTACTAATTCATGGAGTGAGTATTTTCTTGGAAAACTTAATCATATATTGATTCATGTGCATGCAATTGGATACTAATTTAATAGTAATATAATTTTATTAATTTTTTAAAAAATGTTGTCAATAATGCGATGCTAAATGAACGTCATCAATTCCACCGACTATTAATTTTATGGCTCAACCAAAAACAGACTTTAGCTTTCCAGTCTTTGAAACATACACACAACCATATTCTAAACTGCAATTTATTTACTTGAATATTTGGCACTCTGATTACTCATGTCAGGTGTGAAACATCGCAAAATATACCAAAAAAGCAGCACAATAGTATAAAGACTCATTTTTCAAACGCCAAAACTTTTCCTCTAAATTTGACCCCCGCGTTTTCTCCTCTCTCTCTCTTTCTTTCTCTTCTATCGACCGAGTTATTTCATTCTTCTTCTTTCCGCCACCACCAGTGCCGGCAGCGCTTCTACTTACTCCTCCTTGCCAACCCCTCCCACCTCCAAATCTCCACCATGGGTAACTGCAACGTGTGCCTCCGCCCTCCCGAAACAGAGCCCCCGAATTCCAAACCCCCAACACCAAAACCACGCAAAAACCACCGCGGCGAGCACTTCCCCAACCCATACTCCCGATCCCCAGCACCGATACGCGTGCTGAAGGATTTCATGCCTCGCATTCGGATCTCCGACAAGTACGTTCTCGGCCGCGAGCTCGGCCGCGGCGAGTTTGGTGTCACCTACCTCTGCACCGACCGCGAGAGCCGGGAGGCGCTCGCGTGCAAGTCGATCTCGAAGAAGAAGCTCCGCACCGCCGTCGACGTCGAGGACGTCCGCCGCGAGGTCGCCATCATGTCGAGCCTCCCCGAGCACGCCAACATCGTGAAGATGCGCGCGGCCTACGAGGACAGTGAGGCGGTGCATCTGGTGATGGAGCTCTGCGAGGGCGGCGAGCTCTTCGACAGGATCGTGGCGCGCGGGCACTACAGCGAGAGGGCGGCCGCCGCAGTGGCGAAGACGGTGGCGGAGGTGGTGCGGATGTGCCACCAGAACGGCGTTATGCACAGGGATTTGAAACCAGAGAATTTTCTCTTCGCTAATAAGAAGGAGAATTCCGCTCTCAAGGTCATCGATTTTGGACTGTCGGTGTTCTTCAAGCCTGGTAGGTTTTTTCATGGTTTGAGATTTGTGATTTCCTTTGATTTTGGGATTTGATGTACCCGGTAGATATACATGAAAAGCGTATGGCGTAGATTTTGCAGATTTTGTAGTGGATGCTCAAAGGCTCAAGTAACATGGTTCCTCTGTTTTGATTAATTTTTGCTAAATTTGATTGTTTATAATTTCATGGAGCAGGTGAAAGGTTTTCTGAAATAGTTGGAAGTCCGTACTACATGGCACCAGAGGTTTTGAAGCGAAATTATGGACCTGAAATTGATATATGGAGTGCTGGGGTGATTCTGTATATTCTGTTATGCGGTGTTCCTCCGTTTTGGTCAGGTAACCCTTCCTTCATTCTTTTTTAATTTTTTTATTCGATTCTCAAGACGATTTCAAAAGACTCGAGAGTTTACTTCATTTCTTGATCGATGCAGAAACTGAGCAAGGAGTAGCACTTGCAATTCTGAGAGGAGTGATTGATTTCAAGAGGGAACCATGGCCACAGGTTTCCGAAAGTGCAAAAAGCCTTGTTAGACAAATGCTGGAGCCAGACCCCAAAAAGCGTTTGACGGCGCAGCAGGTGCTTGGTGAGTTTTTCAAGTATTTTTCCAACTGCACATATTTTGTAGAACAGTGAGGATAAAGTGAGAGAGCGGTAGTTTTTGTGTTAGTTTACACATGCTGCATGTGAGTACTTTGATTGTGGATAATCGAGAGCAGCATGCTGGGAATGACATAATCACACTCTAAGAAAAAACTGACAGGAAAACATCAAAACCTATAAATAGTCATTCAAGATCTCGAGTTTTGGGATGAGAAAGTCATTTTTTGCTCTAATTCAGTGAAATCTTGAATTGTAAGAACAAAATTCAGGCAAAGTTGTTTGTTGAAGTAAAAGATGAGGATCGCACGAGCAACCAGAGTTAAAATAAGGATTATAGACATTTAATGGAAATCAACGCATGCATGCTAATTCATGCAGCATTTTGTTTTTTGTTCTGTACAACAGCTCTAATGATTCTGTGGTTTTGAATAGATCACCCATGGATACAAAATGCAAAGAAGGCTCCAAATGTACCATTGGGAGATATTGTGAGAGCAAGACTGAAGCAATTTTCTGGCATGAACAGATTCAAGAAGAAAGCATTGAGGGTAAGCAACTGGTTGTAACATGCTTACATTGGAACTAGCACATAGAATAGCAAATATAGGAAAATGGGTAATCTATAATCAAGGTTGCTTAGTAAGGGATGCATGAGTTATGCTCTTATCAGTAGTTTAAGGTGAAATGGGGCTATAGTTGTGGTCTCTGTCAAAACTTTTAATCTTTAGCTACTTCACTCTGTCATTTTGAGCTTACAATCCAAACTAACTATATATGCAGGTAATTGCGGAACATTTGTCTGTCGAAGAGGTAGAAATAATTAGAGATATGTTTGCATTGATGGATACCGATGATGATGGGAAGGTAACATTTGAGGAACTAAAAGCTGGTCTGAGGAAAGTTGGTTCCCAGCTTGCAGATCCTGAGATAAGGCTGATGATGGATGTGGTGAGTTATCAAATTTTAATCTTAAAAGCATCACTACTGTTTTATTAAAAACCACCACAATCTGCTGACTTTGTACTTAATTCTTTTAGATTCTATTTAAACTCAGATGCCAATAAAATCTTGTCTACTATTTAGATCTGATCAATGTTGTCACCTTCTCCTGAGATCTACATTACACAATCTTAAAAACGTCTCTTTCTTTATCCCTAAAACCCTGATCTTGCAAGCTGTCCTTACCGAAGAACCTGTCTCTACTTTATACAGGCTGATGTTGATGGGAACGGTGTGCTGGACTACGGAGAGTTTGTGGCAGTCACTATCCACTTACAGAGGATGGAGAACGATGAGCATTTTCGCAAAGCGTTTATGTTCTTTGACATAGATGGGAGTGGGCATATAGAACTAGAGGAGCTACGAGAGGCCTTGATGGATGATACTGGGGAAGCTGATCTTGATGTACTCAACAACATCATGCATGAAGTTGATACGGACAAGGTTCCCCTAATTTCATGCCTTATTCTTTACATACAATCAATAACCGGATGCTCATTATCTAAGTTGGGCTTCTTTCTTGCAGGATGGGAAAATTAGCTACGACGAGTTTGTAGCGATGATGAAAACCGGGACGGACTGGAGAAAGGCGTCGCGACAATATTCAAGAGAGAGGTTCAAGAGCTTGAGCTTAAACTTAATGAAAGACGGGTCTTTACAGCTGCAAGATGGTTTTACAGGTCAAACTGTTGTAGTTTAAAAATATTCATTTCATTGTATATTTCTCGGTTTCGGTTTCGCCACATCGGTGTTGCTCAGAAGCTGGAAATGGGTGGAGATTCAAGGA
This sequence comes from Leonotis leonurus, assembly GCA_026898415.1. NCBI lineage: Eukaryota > Viridiplantae > Streptophyta > Magnoliopsida > Lamiales > Lamiaceae > Leonotis > Leonotis leonurus. The sequence continues at coordinate 2,346,789 of JAPKLX010000011.1, forward strand.
AGAGTCTTATCACCATTCTACATTCATCAAATGAGATGTGAGTGCTATTTTTTGTTCTTACGAGAGGTAAGGAGGTGCCCAAGTTGTTTGTATATTGTACCTTCTTCGACACTGAAAATTGTGATTGCAATGTTATAACGCTGGAAAGATTCATTTATTCTATGAATTCAATTTGCAAGTTGCAATGAACCACGAGTAGACTAGTTAGATTTTGATCCTTCCCTACCTCTTCTGGAAATAGCAAATTCGTATCCAACATGAAACTCTAAACTACCCAAACTTCAATTATTAAGGAACTACTCATTCTCAAATGTGATCACACTGCTCAGAAATTCATTATATTAAATTTTAAGTCAATTCGATAGCTGTAGCAAATATGGTATGAATAATAACCATCATAATTTTGGTGCAAGCATGCGAATATCATAAAGAATGTTACCACAATGTTGATCAGCATCAATAAACTCAAGTACACAATGTAAATACAAAGGCAGCAGCATGAAACGGAGAGGCTGGGAACGCGTCGAAATCAGTAGAGTTCAGCTAATTCACAAAGAAGCCGCTGCCGATCTCCAAAACTCACTCGGCTTGCGGTGCTGATCGATTGGCATCTTCTTCCTAATCGAATCAATCGCCGACAAGTCAATATCCGCAACAGCAATTCCCGTCGATAACCGATCAGGCAACCTCCCCACAACCGCACCCCACGGGTCAATAATCATACTATCGCCATAGCTTTCTCTCTCGTGGCTGTGGTTCCCTGCCTGCGCCGCTGCTATCACGTAGCACTGAGTCTCAATTGCCCGCGCTCGGAGCAGAATCTCCCAATGCGCCTCCCCCGTCGGCTTTGTGAACGCCGCCGGCACCACCAGCACCTCTGCGCCGCGGTGGAACCTCAGCTGCTGGTAGATCTCCGGAAATCGCAAATCGTAGCAAACCGTCAAACCTAATCGCCCGAAAGGGCTATCGATGACGACGATTTCTTCTCCCGCTTCGGTGAAACTGCTCTCCTTGTACACTGCGCCGCCGGGAACGTCGACGTCGAACAGGTGCATCTTGCTGTACTTGCTCCTGATGTTCCCGGAGTCGTCGATTAACACGTGCGTGTTGCGCAGATGCGAATCGTCCGATCCTTTTTCCTGAAATCCGCCAAGCGATAGCCAGATGCTCGAATCCCTGGCCAGCGAGCGGTATTTCTCCATGATCGGACCTTCGAGAGGTTCAGCGATAGTGAGGCTGTCGCCGGATTTGGAGCCGACGTAGGAAAAATTCTCCGGCAAACACAAAAGCTTCGCACCGGCGGTGGCAGCTTCCTTCACTAGGCGGGAGCAGGTGGAGAAGTTTGCGGAGAGGTCGTTGACGGAGGTCATCTGCGCCGTGGCGACGCGCACGGTGTTGGCCATTGCTGCTGCTTCGATGAAGTCGCGGGGATGGAGAGAGAGAGACGGCGGAGAAGGTTGAGTTAGAAGACTGCGGTTTCGTGAAAATGTGTAATTGTGAAAGGCGTTGGATTTTTTATAATTGGCTGAGATCGATGGATTAGATTTAGAAGTAGAAAATACTTATACACTAAGAAATACGGGTCATGGGTGACATATCGGGTTCGGGTACTATAATATGGGCCTAAGCCCAAATATGTAATGAGTTTATTTGGGTTGGTTGATCTGCCTAAGATTTGCTACAACACATCAAACACGAATCACAAAATATTCATCCTCTAAACACCTTAAAAATAGATTTTAAAATGTATTTTATGTGCTAATCTATATCTATATATCTATATATAAAACATGTGAAATCAATTCAAAATTAATTGCAATGATAATCTTATAATTAAATTTAATTTCAATGACATTACTGATTAGATAATTAAATACACTACTTATTAATTTACAATTCTATAAAAAAAAAGTAACTACTTTTCTCTTTCTACGAATTTTATTTTGTTTGTAAAAAATATTTTATTACATTAATATAAATATATTCAATATATATATATATTGAATTAAATGGTATAAAAAGAGCTTTAATTAAATATATGATATGTTAAAATAAATTTTAATATTAAAAAATTATAACACTTTAAAGGAATAAAAAAAACTACTTTTAAATTTTGTTACATTTTTTTTCCACATCAATAATTAATTTATTTTATAAAATTAGATTTATTAATTTATAGATATATATATATAATTAATGAATATATATATATATATATGATCTAAGTTCATATATGAGAAAAAAAAATCATTATAACAATAAAAAAGAATCTATCTCATTTATATATTTAAAATTAATATTAATTTAATTAAATATAAGTATTTTTCTACATGAAAAAATATATTTTTTATATGTAAATTATATTAAAAAAAAATTCACAATCTTTCATTTATTAAAATGAATGGTTGATATATTTTCATATTTTTCACTTAAAATTTTTTCTTATAAATCAAAAAATACATTTATTAAAATGAATGGTTGATATATTTTCACATTTTTCACTTAAAATTTTTTCTTATAAATCAAAAAAAATATATATATATATAATATTATATAATGATATATATATTATTGTAAATTGTATATTAAGATCTTTAATTTATTTAGACTATTAATACATATGTTAAAATAATGATTTTTAATGAACTATTGATTTTTGTAATAATTTATTTTTTTTATCAACATATGTATCGTGGATAAAGCTATCACGACAGGCTCGAGCCGACCTGCCCATTCAAAGTACTTGGAATTTGGGTTGAAACTGACTTCAAAATTTTAAGTTTGAAAATAATTATATCCGAAAAATTCAACTAAAATTTTTACGAGCCAATCGAATATAGGATTTAAAAAAGTTCATTCATCTCTCTCTATATATATATACACAACAAAAAATATCAATTAAAATTCATTTTTAATTGTCATTTTATAATTAAAATATTAAAAATCGAACTTTAAATAATTAAAATATGAGATTCCCGATTTTTCGAAATTAATTTATAAAATTCGAGAATTTGGTCCGATCGAAAATTTTGGTCATGTTCGAAATTTCGGAACCAATTCTCACCCCCTAGGGAGAACGCAACTGACAAATAAACCACGTATATTATTTTCCTCAACAAAATTAATTAATGATAAATTAAGTAATATGTGTATATAAATATTTTTCCTTTGAATAAAATGGAAGACGTAATATAACATGGTGGTTCACTTATTGATGGCATGGGGTAGGGACAACAGTAGATGCACATGAGTGCAAGTGTACAACTATGTATCATATCTATACTTACAACTACAAGTCGTTTCGAATGGATTGTGCAATCATATTGGCACTAGTCTCTTTTCACATTCAATTCATATCATCACCACATTATCCCTAAAATTTAGTGAAAGGAGCTTTTAATATTTTAAAAGGTTTTAATTAAAATTTTAAAATTTTCTTTATAAGATGGTTTAAGTTTTGAATCTTAAGTTTAATTATAATCTTTGTTTTGGAAGAATTTATATGTTAGGGAATTAAATTTACGGTTACATTCTAAACTAAAGATCAAAGAACCAAAATTTGAAGGCCAATTATTCCATGCTGAAAGATCAGATTGAAGTTGTACCGAAAGATAAGACTGTAAAGTCTTATGTATTGAAAGCTGCATTGAAGTCCATGTAAAGTCAGATAATGTTGAAGCTTACTTCTTGAGATTTGGATTCATCTCTACATTGTACTAAATGGTCATATTTAAAGCCAAATCTACTACAACTAGGTATTTTTACTTAAGGAAAAAAAATCTAAGAGTCCCCCTACAAAATCTTGATTGCATGGACGTACAAAAACTGCAACATGGAGAATTTAAAAGAATCACAGCTCGATCTCTCAAATAGCTACAACTGGGAGAGATAACTATAAATACATCAACACTTCAAAAATTCAACGTTACCGGTTATATCACGCGATCAAAGCTTTCTTTTGAAAACACTTTGTAGTATTCTTAAGGGCTGTTTGGTTGGATGGACTATCCATGATTTAATCTCGTATTAATTATTATGAAGTGTTTGGTTAGATGTATAGGACTCATGATTCAATTTCAATACTATGCCACGTAGATTAGTCCTGACTTATTTGTCTTGGTCTCACCCCTATGAAAAAAATAGTCTCGAATAATCACGGGTAGTAAGCCTAAAGTGTGTACTCTAGGTTCTCGCAAATTATACGAGGTCGATTGTGTGTCACAAGCTAACCCCGGTCGGATCTCGATGGAAAGCTTAACAGGGCGGCTCTAATTCTAAGTGTTATTAAAACAAGAAAAGGGAAATCCTAAACATACTATGACCATAAGATGTAACAACAATAAATAGATATTAAAAATAACTAAATGAATACCAACAAATTGAAGCTTTAGGATCATATGTTCGACTCTCATTTAATGTCTAATTGATCATGCATTCATACTCGATTAGGAACACGTGAGGTTGATTAGCAAATTAATTTCGTATTAGTACACTAAGCCGTGATCTTCACTTTCGTATACAGTTCACACCTCTAATAATTACTTAACCTCGTATAAACTATTATTCCTACATTTCCGATTAAGAATAATGTTGATTAACCATATACCTTATATTTAAGCAAATGATCAATCTACTTAAACATGTACAGATGAATTCAATGGTAATCAAGCACTAAATTCCATACAAAATAAGTTAATCAATGAGCATACATCAATCAAACATCGAACAAGCACACAAACATCCAATCCTAGTAGGATCTAGCCAAGCATCATACACATGGTAGAATCACAAAAGGAAATCATAGAAATGAAACTTACTAATTGAAACGTAAGAATCCAAAGTCGGAATTCACTTCAATCCATTGGAATTCTCTAATCCAAACTATAAAAGCAGTATAAAGGTGTTTTCGGAGTAAACTATTCGAGTACAAGTGTTGGGGGAGAGAGAGATCTGAAAAGGATGCCCAAAAAGACTTAAAAACTCGCCTGCAACTACTAGCCAGCGGCCCGCTGGGGGTCACTGGCTTGCAGTCTCTGTCCGCTGCTGCAGCACAGGCCCAGCGACCGCTGTCTTGTGCAAAATGCGAAAATTTTGAGAATGCAGAATTGAAGCTTGTCTCGATAGGAATCCGTAGCCGTAGACGGATCCAAATTCGGAGTTGTAACGAAGGAGAATGAGTCAAAACAAAATTATTGCGCAAAACGCAACAATTTTGCGTATGACCATTCTCTCACGTTCTTTCTCCTCTCGTCTTTTCCCCGTGACTCCTAACAAGATTCCATCCGGTTTTCTCGGTTTTGCATGGCGACGCACAAGGCAACACTTCCAGCTCCATTCTTCTCTCATTTTCTCACCCTACATCCAAAGCATGAAAACACACGACCGACGTAAAAACGAACTAAAAAGAGTACGAAAATAAACAATCTAATACTCTAAACAAAACGACACGAAGACCAAAAATATAACAAAAACGTACTAAACAACGGGCCAAATTAAACTCGTATAATCATGGGCTATTATAATCATAGGTAATCAAACACTCCCTTCAGAGTTAGAACTATCATTGTAACGAATATAGATCTAGTTTGATAGTTAGTTTTCAAACTATAAGTAATCAGAAGTCAATATACATCAAATCTTCAAAGATTGATCGTTGTAAGAACACATTCAATTTAGTTGGAGAACCTCGAGCCACATCGAGAATCGTGGACATATGAATTTTTATTTTTGAACCATGCAAACTAAACCTTGTGTGTCACTCTATATTGCTTTCTATTTTATTATATATATATATATATATATATTTTAAATAATCAGAATTCATTATACATCAAATCAAATGCGCTAACAATCATTCATCATATAAATTGAATGTTGATTAATAGAAAACTAAAACGTGTAAGACAAATATTTTCAATTTTTTAAAATATACGAGTTAAACAAGACCACCAACTCTCATACTTAAATTAATATAGATATTAATTAGTCCACTAGTTCAACACTACGTGTAAATTAAAGAATTTATATCTAAATTGAAAATCAAAACTAAATTTTTCTTTAAGTTTAACACACACGTTTAGTCATAATTATAGAATTGTCTTAAGTTTTTAACTGGTGTATTTACCACATACATCATGTTACTCTATCGGACCAAACACATACATTTAATGAAATATAACACACATATACTATGAATGCGTATTGAATTGTTATGGGTGCATCATGTGATCAATGATAGATAGCTTCTAGCTTTCTAGGACAATTTTTCAGACTTTTTCTTAATGTGACATGATTTGATTACACCCACTTGCAATTTACCGAAATATCGATTCTTTCTCAATTGAATTCAAATCATATAACCCAAGTATACTAGTATTATTATATTTATATTAATTATTCCAACAATATTAAACAAATATCGTATTCTTTTTCCCTTCGCGTGAGTTACTCAAGAGGAAGAAGTAGTTTCTCCTTTGCATTTATTTCAACGAAAACACTCAATCGCCCGCGGCCGGCATGGTTAATATGTTCGTAAATGATGCAACATGTCTAATAGATAAATATTAGATTTTTAATATTTTTTTTATTAATTTCCACTTTACAACTAGAGTTTATTGATTAATATAGTATAATTTAAAATTATTCGATATTTTCTTTATCAGATACGTATATAATTAATTAGTATATGTTCTCGTGTCATGCACGGAAAATTAATAGATAATTAATATTTATTCTGTTTTTTAAGATTGTATTTTGAGAAAGTTGGTATATATTTAAAAAATACACAAAATATGTTTTTAGTTAAACTCCAATTGTACATATATATACATACATATTAATTTTTAGTGTGATTTGTATGGCCATATTTAAAAAGGAAACAACAAACTATTGTTTGACAGTCCAAACAGGTAATAAATGAGTTAAGTAAATTTTGAATTGTACTAAACATAATTTTTAGTGTAAAATGATCGGGTTGTACGAAATTGCTTGAGTCCACCATGCTTGAATTAATTTTGGGTTGGGTTCAGACAACCTGTAAATCAATTGGACCGAGTCTCTTTTGACGACTCTATGCATGAATTTTAATAAATGGGTTGAATATTGTGTTATTAATGGAATAATAATTTTACACTATGTATTAAATTAAATGAGTGTTTTGTAATTAAAATAAAACTTATTAATTGATTAATAAATTGGTGAAAAATTAATTGATAATTAATAAATAAATTAAACATAGCGGGAATTAAATAAGGTTCATGTTATTAATAATTAAATATGTACTGTGATAAAAATTTATGGTTTGTTCAATAATTACAATTTAAACAATAATGATGTATATCAACTATATGTATCATATATTACCAAAAAAAATGAAAAATGACGATGTTTATATTTTTGTTGGATAAATTGAAATAAATAAGAGTGTCATTGTCCATAAAATTAATATTCACTTTTGTAAGACACACATATTAAAAAATAGTTTAATTTAAAATAAATTGTTTATTACGAGAAATTTGATCCTTACTTGATTTATTTTTGATAATTGAGTTGTGTTTAGTGACTAGTTTGTGGAGTGACTCACTAACCAAAAAAAATTAGATGACAATTTTGTATATATTAAAATGACAAATAAGTTATATAATTTTGTGTGTTAAAAAAAAAATACTTTTTTCATTAGAAAACCGTACATGAATTATATTACAATATCTTAATAAGTGTATATATATATTAAAAAAAGTAAATAATTATAGCCTTTAATTTTATATTAAACTTGTTTCTTGCATATCATATATTTATAATTTAAACGTCTTGTCGAAATTTTTAATATGAGATGCATATTGTATACATTTATACAAATATAATTGAATATTTTAGAAAAAGATATAGGAAAGAGAATAAAAATAAGGGAGAATTATGAAATATGCCCAATTATGTAACTTCTATAAAGAAAATACCCATATTGTAAATTTTATTAGAAAACTATCCAAAATGACTAATTTAACCTTACTTATTAGCCCTAAATATACCATCTCACCTTATTCAATGTTGCCTCACATTTTTCAATAAAACAGTCAATCTCTGCCACCTATGTCTCACCTTATTCAAGATAGTCGCCCACCCATAACTGTTGTCGCCACCTTATTTCACTGAATTCAATAAGTAGGAATCTTGAAAGTAGAAGTGGGAAAATGAGCGGAATCTATATAAATATACTAAAGCTGAATCTTCAATATTTTTTTTGGCGCCAAAACAGTTCATGCGTGCAACATATAATTACTTAATAAAATATTAATTTTTATTATACAACTTTTTAACTTCTGCAGTAACTTTTCAACTTCTGCAGCATAGATTACTTAAATTTTTCATTTTCCAATAAAACTATTCAGCTACCTCACTTTCTAGACTTTTTAGAGAACTTTATAATTTAAAAAAATTTAAATACACATTCGTATCCTTCGTATCCTTCCCCAAGAACTTTGCTTTTTCTATATGGATAGAACCAAACAGTGCATTTAGTTTTCTCTCCAAATCTTCAACATAAGAGCCTCCAAAGTATCTCCTGTAATCAGAAATTTAATAAGGTACATTCAAAACATTTATACTACAATTATTTATACAACTGTGTTACTTCATTTTATCATAAATTTGCATATTTTATTTTACTGAAAAAATTATATACCAACATAAAAAAGTACTATGATAGGAGAGATTCATATATGCAATCAACTGTGTTATTTCATTTTATCATAAATTTGCATATTTTATTTTATGGAAAAATTATATACCAACATAAAAAAGTACTATGATAGGAGAGATTCATATATGCAATGTGATAGCACAGTAACATAAAAAGTACGATGAATAGTTCATATTTATACAATTATTTATAAAAAAAAAAGTACTATGATAGCACAGTAACATGCATATATAATTAATTTCTATTATGTTTTATATGTACATAATATATATGTACGTGTATATATGTATGTGTATATATATTACCAATTCTTTTAACAGATCTCTACTTAAAGATTTATTCTATTTATTTATTTATTTATAAACTTTTAAAAATCAATTAATTGTTATTTTAATATTTACAGTAAATACTACATATATTATTAAATTTTCATATGTTAAAAAATATATATATTGCAGGTGTATTGCTCATTGTATAGTTATGTGGTACCTCTTCAAAGATCTTCACACTCTAGCTCCATTTCCTCAAATCAAAGCAAGATGTGTTCGATGCTATGGTGTACCTTCACCAAATACAAATGATCTAAAGAGCTTTGAAGCGATAGGTATAATGTACAAGTATATATTAATAAATAGTTAAATATACACATGTATATATATTAATCTATTAATTTTATTGGTGGGTAGGGAGTCAAATTTCATTTTACAACAGATCGACATTTATCTAAATCTTTCAAAGATTCATTCAAAGAGGGAGAGACATATGCTATGCAAAATTTTGTTGTTACAAGCAACACAAAGTATAGAATCACATCACACAAATATAAATGACTTTTCTTGGAGAAAACATTGGTTCGTCCTGAAATGATAGATAGAAGGTTTCCCAAATCAGATTTACACATTCAAGAGTTTTGAAGAAATCCAAGCAATGAACATAGCAGAGGCAGTTCCATTTGGTAATAATAGACACACACATTTTTTTTTTTATATTTTTATCTTTGGATACATGAAACATATTGAATGGAATGCTATCAATGATAATTCTCAGATGTTATAGCTAAAGTGGTGTATAATAGTGGTCCAAAAGAAATAACAAATGCAGCTGGGGTGAAAAGAAAACTAATAGATCTCACTTTGGAAGACATCGAGTAAGTATCAAGTTTTTTTCATCGATATCATTAAGTTACTAGATAAGATATCGTGAATGCAACAATTAATTCATCATATCTTTGGAGAAGCTGCATAGTCTTGAGACTGACAAAAAACATGCGACTTCGCAATGTATCCTCAACTGATGAATCATTTCAACTACAAGAATTTGCCAATTGGTTAGCAAGTATAGGAGATGGGGAAATCAGAGGTCTGAATGATGGTGAAACGGAGATTGAACTTCCACGAGACATTCTCATTGAATATTCAGGGGATCCTATAAGAGCTATTGTTAATGAGATTTATTCTTCTTTTCAAAACTGCCATGACAGTTCGGTGTACTTACAAGAACGAGCTATTCTTGCACCAACTTTAAATGTGGTTGAGTCCATAAATCAATATATGGTCTCATTGAATGAGTGTGAAGGTATGAAATATTTGAGCTCGGATAGTATGTGCATAACAAATTCGACTTCATCTTTATTTCATGACATACACACGCTTGAGTTCTTAAACAGTCTTAAATGTTCTGGTGTTCCAAATCACGAGCTATATTTGAAAGCCGGCACTCCAGTTATGCTTTTGAGGAATATAGATCATGCGAATGGTTTGTGCAATGGAACAAGATTAGTTGTTTCAAAATTAGGGAGCCACATACTAGAAGCTGGAGTTATGACTGGTTAAAATATTGGAAATAAAGTTCTCATTCCAAGAATGTCATTAACACCAGCTGATCCAAGATTGCCGTTCAAATTTCAAAGAAAACAATTTCCCCTCATAATCTCCTATGCAATGACGATCAATAAGTCTCAAGGTCAATCATTGTCACGTGTTGGTTTATTTTAAAAAAATCCTGTTTTTAGTCATGGTCAATTGTATGTAGCCATTTCACGAGTCACACATCGTTCTGGTTTGAGAATTTAATTTCTAATGATGAGGATCGTGATGTAAGTGTTACATCAAATGTTGTGTACAAAGAGGTGCTGCAGAATTTATAGAAATAGACTTACTATTGAGTTAATTGTCTTGATTACTTACAAACATTACTATTGTGTATTGTGACATTTTATTTATAGTTTTTAGAGAGAATTATTATTTATTTTATATATTAAATTTATTTCAATATTTTGTATATATCCTTTTTAATTTTTAATTAGTAATTGATATTTAAAACGTTATATCTATTGAAAAGCGTAATATCAAATCCTTAATAAAACGTAAAGTTTCACATAAATTAAAAAATATATGTTCAATTATTTTTATACTCAATTAAAAATTATAATGTATAAATTATAAATTTCTACATGCCAATTTGTAAATTTGTATGTTTAATAACTTGTGCAAAGCACGGGAGCTACACTAGTTCAATTTATAGGTGAGCGTTTTCATTCTTTTAAACTTCATAATTCCGCCGGGTATAAGAGACAGAGAGATATGGCAAAATTTATTTTATAGGAGAGAGTTTTATTTCATTTAATATTTGTGTTCATCTCATATTATTCTTATCTCATATTATTCAAGAGAGCAAGATAATTATTTTATCAAGCGAGGGTTCTCTTTCATTGAATCATTCAAGCAATAATTTTTATCAAACGAGAATTAATAGAAGCCATCGACATATATTTGAGTGAACCAGATTTGCAAATATTAACTATTATTGTAAAAAATGTTAATTTTTATTTAGGCTAGAGAAGCGGCGGAGAAGCGGTTGTCCACAAAGAAAATCATAGCAGACGAGGTATTTTTTTAAAATGGTTAATTATGATTTATATACGATAAATAACCCCTAATATGTTATTTATTTATTTCATTATAATTTAGTTATTTAATTGAAATTGTGTACCATAAATACAAGTTTAGTGTTGATTTGATTTTTTATGTTGTTAAATAAATAAGGGGAAATAAATACACCAACTATAGTCATTTTCTTAATTTTAACACGAATTATTAAACATTTCTATAAATACACGAACTTTATCACTTACTCAATTTTTGACATAACGTTGACTTTACACAAAAATCAAAACTGACATGACACAACTTATCTGACGTGGATTTTTTGAATTATTTAAAATTCATGAACTTTTAACGTTATATTAATTTTAACATGAACTTTAGTACTTATTCAACTTTTGACATAAAGTTGATTTTACACAAAATCAGGACTTATGACGTGGATTTTAAATCAAATATAAATATTTATAAAAATACGAATATTTGAATCAAATCGAATAATTCGAATATCTACATTGAATCAAATACGGATCTAATTTTAATATAAAATATTTGATTTGATTCGATTCGTTTACAACCCTATACGGCGGCGCCGTAATCGCACGGGGACGTGCTCGGGAAGTTGAGGCAGACGCTGGGGCCGCAGAAGTTTAATACGGCTCCGTAAAATATTCAATTTGTATTTAATAATCGTGAATATGATATATTCTTAGATGCTAAATAATTAATAATTGAAGTGAAGCAAAAAATATTAATAAATTAAAATTCACGTCATAAGTCCCGATTTTGTGTAAAATCAACTTTATGTAAAAACTTGAGTAAGTATTAAAGTTCATGTTAAATTAATATAATGTTAAAATTTCATGTATTTTAAATAATTTAAAAAATCCACGTCAGATAAGTTGTGCCATGTCAGTTTCGATTTTTGTGTAAAGTCAACGTTATGTCAAAAATTGAGTAAATAATAAAGTTCGTGTATTTATAGAAATGTTTAATAATTCGTGTTAAAATTAAGAAAATGACTATAGTTGGTGTATTTTAAAATCATTTCCCCAATAAATAAAGGATAGTAATATGAAAATTGTTAAAAAATGGTGAAGTATAAGAAAACCCGGATGGTTCGTGTGCTAGACCGAAACCGTCCGGGTTTTCAAAATATTAAGCAATTTAATAATTTTATTTATATTTAGTGTTAATTTGATTTTTTATGTTGTTAAATAAATATAGGATAGTAATTATATAAAAATGGTGAAGAATATAAAAACCCGGACGGTTCGTGTGCTAGACCGAAACCGTTCGGGTTTACATAGATGGCGTCCGAGCTTACGAAATTTGCGTCCGAGTTTTCAAAATATTATGGAATTTAAAAAATTTATTTATATTTAGTGTTGATTTGATTTTTACTGTTGTTAAATAAATATAGGATAATAGTCATATAAAAATTGTTAAAAAATGGTAAAGACTATAAAAAAATGCGGACGGTTCGTGTGCTAGATCGAAACCGTCCGGGTTTATGAAGTTTGCGTTCGAGTTTTCAAAATGTTGTGGAATTTAATAATTTTATTTATATATTTAGTCTATTCACGTGGGTTTAGACTACATAGCGTAGATTTGATGGGTTACCTCCCATTCCTTGAGAACTTCAATTGAGATATCTCAATTTTCTTGCACGAGGATCGAACGCACAAGCGCGGATTCCTGAGACCGGCTACATTATGGAGGCTCTTCGATTCAACAATATACAGAGTCAGTTCATGCATGTAGAGACTGAGATATTTCATATTGAGTTTTGTATTTTTTTAATTATTAATTATTAGGTTTAAATATAATTATAATTTTTATATGAAATACCACATTTGAGTTTTTCATAACTCATGTCCGTATAATTATTTATTTAATTAATTAAAATTGCGTACAATAAAATACATGTTTAATGTCGATTTGATTATTTATGTTGTTAAATAAATATATGATGATAATTATGTAAAAAAATTAAAAAAATTGAGGAAAATACGAAAATCTGGTCGGTTCGTGTGTGGGACCCAAACCATCCGGATTTATGAATTTCATGTCGGGGTTTTGTGTTTTTTAATTTTTAATTAATAGGTTTAAATATAATTATAATTTTCATATGAAATATCACGTTTGGTGTAGGGTGTATGGTGTCGAGTGCAATTATAATGTCTCAATTGTAATTAATATTATAATGAAAATTCATGTCTCGTTTGTTGATTTATTTTTAATATTTATAATATATTATCGAATGTTAAACATAATTAATCAATTTTAATAATTTTAAAATTATGTTTATTTAATTTTTATTAGTTTTGCAATCATATTTTTACATAATTATAAATGTATTACGATAATTAATGATTAATTACAAAATTAAAAATTATTATTTTTTGGATCAATTAAAACAATTAAAATCTTACTTGAATATATTTGCAATATAAAATTATAATAATCATCTAGTTTAATTATATTTGCAAAAAGAATAAAAAAAATTAACTGATAATAAATTCTAAATTAAACATAATAATTTTTCAATCATTACATTATTTCACCAAATTTTATATAAAACAAAAATTGATTAAGGACAATTAAGTAACTTCAACAAAAAAGTGGCATTTTTCATAGAAAAGTTACAAAGTGGACACTTTCCATTTAAGTTATGGAATATGACATTTATCACATGGCACCCTAAAAATAATTATTTTTTATAACTTTCTATACTAAAAAAGTGGAAAATATTTTTTAAATTATTTAATCTGTATAATTTAAAATTAATTATGAAATTACTATTAAGGTTAATATTCAATTAAAAACTCTGTTTTCATATATATATATATATATATATATATTAATATTATCAAAATTCACATATATATTTATATATATAGTAATGAACGTTCGTGTAGTAAACTACAAAATCCAATTGCTACATAAAAATAAAATAAAACCAACCGACCAAGAAAATTAGAATTTGTGATAATATCAGTTGGTGTTCGGGACAGTACGGATGTACCTTTATTAGTAAGGAGACAATTTTGATGTGCCCAAAATTATTTTTTTTTCTCTCTCATACTATTTCATTTGCTAAAGAAATAAATGTTTGTCTGCTATTACGTCACTTGTTTCGTTTTCCTTACAGATAGCTGGCCAGCCTGTCTCTGGTTTGTCCACTGTTTTGCGAAAACGTCCGGTGAAACACTTGGACGTCGAAGTCACCTCGATATAGATCGAACTGAGCATGGATAGAGAAGACTTCACAAGAGTTTCAAATAGTTTTGTTTTGTATATGTTTGTTGGAAAGTTTATAATCGGGATTTTTTTTTACAAATTATCCTAAGTGAACTATTACAAGCTAGAACTAAAATTACTTGAAACAAAAGCAGAGTCTGAGGATAGTCCTCTATCCGCAAGACAAATTACGCCCCGTTAGTGCAAAGTCCCCAAAGATGAAACGACTTTCGTCTCGTAGTGTAGAAGCACCGCAAACAGACTGAGCTCCGCGGCGAATTGAACAAAAGTCATGTATAAGGCCAACACATGAGGCCAAATCACGAGGTTAGCTCTTCATGACCAGACCAGGTCATTGGGGAAATGGCACAGGCCGTGGGCAGGCCACTGACACAGATCACACAACACATATCACACTAGCACATAACAAGTCCCGGGCCAACAGACCGTCACGCGCGAGAATGGTGTTTAACTCAACTAGTCAAACTATAAGATTTCTTAATCTTATTAAATACATGATGATTGATGGTTTCATAACCAATGTGGGACAAATATTATTCTCCACACTTAGGGGATGTATTGGATTAAGATTTTAAAGGACTTTTTAAGCTGAAAAAAGTCCTGAAGATTTAAAAGATTTTATAGGATTTTTATGACTTTTAAGATTTTGCAGGATTCTGTAAAAACAATTTAATCAGCATTTTAATGGATGTAGGACTTTGTGGACTTTGCAGAACTTAATGGATTAACGTTGAATTTTGGTTTTCATTAACGTCTTGTCGCTCTTGCTATACTAGTCATCCACTTATAAAAAGTAGCATTCATCCACATATCCATAGTTATACTAGTTCTCCAAGCATTAACGTCTTGTCGCTCTTGCTCTTGGGTTTGAATAATAAGCTCAAAATTTTGATTTTCATAAAGCGGTAATGGTGAAGATGAATACTAGTCCTACAAGCATTAACTATTTATGTATTTACAAATTAACCTATTTAAAAATAAAAGTCATGCCTATTAACAATTGAAAAGACTAGAATTAAATACATAAATTCAAGATTATGCAATTAAATTAAATAATTAAGAACCCGGTCAAACTTCCTTGACCCCTACGTGTATATATATTACGATTCCTACAATGTTATTTGTAAAGTTGGTAATGTTAACCTATTTATAGTAATACTAGAAGTGGAGATGTGAGGACATATTTGCGATTGATGGTGGTAGAATAGTAATTGTCAGGGTTAACAAAACCATAATCGTGAAGGAGATGCGAAGTTGACACAATGTTAGATTCGACTCCGAGATCGATTTTTTTGAAGTGATTCAATCAATTAAACTAATGACATGATTTTACTAAATTGGTTCGAAGATCGACCCGATTTTTATAACATTAGGCCGTTGTAGATATGTCTCAGTGTAGATGCAAATTTGTTACTGGTCTATTTATCCCTTCCACATACAATACACATAATCTCTCTTCCTTTGTTCCTTATTCGTAGATGGAGTCTATCCATATTATTCCATACCACTAGTTATGGCATTCGAAAGCAACTTCACTTCTTCTCCCCTATTTATTTATGGAAATAACATAGATGCAAAAAAAAAAAGAAAGAGAATAATATATAAGCCATATATTTTGATGGATTGAATAATTCTAATTTTGATCGATTTATCCTTTAAATTTTTAATTACATATATATGCTTCTAATTTTTCTCACAAGATGTAAGTACGTAATCATATTTCGGTTTTGCTGTAAAAGTTACTCTCTTTGTCCCAGGTGAAAAGCTCCACTTTCCACTTTGGGTTGTCCTAGCTCAAAAGCCTCATTTCCTTTTTGGGCTATAATTAGCCCATAGCCCATTTTATTTACACCCTAACCCTAATTACCCCATAACCCATTTTATTTACACCATAACCCTAATTATCCCATAACCATAACTACCATCTAAACCTATCCCTATCCGCCTCATTCTCGAAACATCTCTTTCTCTCTCTTTCGCTCCATCTCTACGGCGATTACCCTTCTTATCCAGAGAAAACCCTAATCTTTAACACCAAATCTCCACCTCCACCGCGATGATGAACAACAACCAAAGCTCCCTCATCTCCCCCACACTTGAAACCCTCTATTTTTCCCCTTCGAGGCCGATGATGAAGAAGTTCTTTGCTATTGTGGCTCTATCTTTGCCCTAAAGTCTCCAGGCTTGAGAAACTGACTTCTTCAGCCCTGTTCTTGGGTTCTTCATCCCAATACTTGGGTTCTCCAGACCCGATCTTGGGTTCTCATGCCCAGATCTTGAGGTCTCCTGGCCATATCTTGGCTTCTCCGCCCTAGATCTTGGGTTCTCCGTCTCAGCTCTTAAGCCCCACTTCCTAGATTTTGGCTTCTCCAACCCTTGGATTCAATCCTCGACTAACATGTCCAACACATGCGCATGTGGAAAGCACTGACCCCTACTGGATCTGTGGTGGATCTGTACCCTTCGATCTTACCCTCCCTCCAGATGATTCTGAGGCCAATGATGTGGATGTGAGCCCCCTGTTTCTGAGCGGTGAAGATGGAGGAGTGGAGGAGAAGCTAGTGATGGATTTTGAGGATTCAGAGATGAACTCGGATTCTGTCTTCATATAGTGGACAAAATCCAAGGAGTTTCTGGCGTTGAGGAAGCAGAGGCTTGCAGAGAAAGAACTATTGGCTTACTTGGCCAACTTTCCCCTAGCCCATCTCCCTATGTTGAAAATCTTGATGCCTGCAATGTTCGAAGTGGTAAGATCTTTCCCTTTTGATGTATCTGTGGTGAGATATGACTATGGTGATGTATCTGTTGTGATGTATCTATGACTGTGGTGAGGTATTTCTGTGGTGATGTATCTATGTATCTATGGTTGTGGTGAGGTATTATTGTGATGATGTTTATGGTTGTATCAAAGTATCTATGGCTGCATGTTTATGTTGAGGGGTATGTATTGATGTATCTATGGCTGCATGT